>CABHPP010130975.1:845-28569 GCA_902168425.1 Peromyscus attwateri | reverse complement strand
CAAAAAAAAAAAAAAAAAAAAAAAAAAAAGAAATGGCTGGCTTTGGTTTTTCCAAAGCCAGACCCCTTGAATTTATTTGCTCATCTTCCAGAGGACACCTGGGAAGAGCCCTCACGCTGCTGAGGAGTGACATCTAGTGGATTTGGGGTTGGCACCCACTGCACTGCCTTTAACCACAAATAGTGACTAAAGATGGAACACAGCAGTAAGAAAGTGAAGTTAAAGCCGGGCAGGGGGCGCAGGCCTTTAGCAGCACACGGGAGACAGAGGCAGGTGGCTGTCTGTGAGTTTGAGGCCAGCTTGGTCTACAGAGCGAGTTCTAGGACAGGACAGAGCTACATAAGAAAGAGACCCTGTCTCAATCCTTGTCACCACCACCCCTTTGAAAAAAAGAAAGTGAAATTTAGAAAGACATTTAAATCAGCCTCCAGACCTTTTTTTTTGTGTGTGTATGGCTTTCTAAAATTTTAACTGTCCCCAGGCATGATGGCTCAGACCTGTAATCCCAGTACTTGGGAAGCTGAGTCAGGATCACAAGTTTAAGGCCAGACTTGGCTCATAGTGAGTACCCGGGCTATGAGACCCAGTCTCAAAATAATGCAATTTTAAGTATTAGTTCCATCCAAAGTTAGTGTGTGGTGGTACATGCTTATAAACTTAGCACTCAAGGGGGAAAGGCAGGAAGAATACCATAAATTTGAGGCTGCATAATAATTTCTAGATTAGGAAAAGTTAAAAGGTGAGGCCTTACCAAAAATGTGTGTGTGTGTGTGTGTGTGTGTGTGTGTGTGTGTGTGTGTGTGTGTGTTTAATTAAAAACAAACAAGCAAACAAAAAGTGCCTGGGCCTGGAGAGATGACTCAACAGTTAAGAGCACTGGCTGCTTTTCCAGAGGACGTGGGTTTGATTCCCAGCACCCACATGGCAGCTCACAGCCATCTGTAACTCCAGTTCCAAGGGGATCTGATGCCCTCTCCTAGCCTCTCCAGTTACGTGGGTACTGCACACACATGGTGCACAGATACACATGCAGGCCAAACACCCATACACATAAAACAAAAAGAAAGGAAAAGTTTCTAAGGGCTGAGGATACAGCTTAGCTGGTACAGTGCTTGCCTAGCACATGAGGGCCTAGGTTCAATCCCCAGTACCAAAGTGGGGGGTGGTGTGGGGGTCGAAAAAGAACTGGGTGTGATGATGCAGGCCAGCTATCCCTGCATTCAGGAAGCTGAGACAGGAGGATTGCAGGTTCAGGGCTACATAGGAAATTCTAGGCTTGGTTGGGTTATTATGTTGACTTTGTCTCAAAAAAAAACAAAACAACAAAAACCCAAGTCAGTTCGAAAGAAGACAGGATTGTTTCCATTTCCAGATGTCACAGGCACAGAAGAAGAGGGAGAAGAAGCAGGTATCACTGTCACTCAGAGAGCTGCATTCCAGATCCGGCAATTTCAGGTGAGAAGCCTTTGGATGCGGCTGTGTTGAATTCTTCTGGGAGGAGTCAGACAGGAAGTAACCGACGGCTCTTAGAGTGAAAAGTGATGTCTTTGAAAGGATCCTAGTGAGGATCCGACAGAACTCATGGCCTCTGAGAATCATTGTTTAAGGTGCCATAAAGAAGGTCTCCTGGAGGCAGGTTTTTTGGGTTGATTATATGATATAATTTGGCCTTGTCTAACATAACTGGACTGGAAACAGGAAGCCTGTGAAGCTTCTCAGCAGTAATTGTCAGGGTTATCAGTGTGTTCCGTGTCAAGGATTTCTTTAACAGATAATGGTTACCATTCCTCCTGTGTCCCGGGACTCGTTGCTGGGAACAGAGGAAGTAAAACATCCCTGTAGGGAGCCCCATTGTAGTCAAGCAGACTGCCAAATCATACTCAAATCAGACTGATGGTCAGGGCACAGGCGGCAGCGGAGCTGAGTTTGGGGCATGGTCCAGCCCTGAGGTCAGAGGCTGAGCTCCAGCTCCAAGCAGATGAGACCACCAGAAACTGTAGTTTGTTCCTCGTGTGTACTGCAGGGAGTGAGGCCAGAAACCGCCCTAGTTTGCAAGAGAATTCTTCAGTTTATAGTTGAAACAGAAAACTGCTGTTCAATTCAGGCCGGATTTTATCCCCTTGGCTTCTGTTCCAGCCATGAGGCTCTCTAGCTTTTGTCTTCTCTGATACAAAATGTCTACCCCCATCTGTTTGCAGAGGTCCTTGGTGAACATGCTTAGCGGTGAAGAGGAAGATTTTAACAGTAAAGAGGCCTTGCTGCTCATCACGATTCTCTCCACCTTGTCCAGGATGCTGGAGCCCACCTCTCCTCAGGTAACAGCAGTGCTTGTTCAGTCCCATTTAGTATCCCTCAGAAGACAAGAATTGTGTCATCAGGAAAGCATATATCTAGGGCTGAGGATGGGGCTGGTCCGCAGGACCTGTGCTCACCTTGTACTCGGCCATGCGTCTGATCCCCAGCCACATAAATCCAAAGGAAGACTAGACGCTCAGGGTCATCCTTGGCTACATAGCAAGTTTGAGGCCAGCTTACTTCAAAAAAAATCAAACAAAAGTATCCCTCTAAATATCCTTTCAAAGGTGCTGTACGGTGTATCTTTTCCTGTAGTTGTTTCTATCAGAGCACATGCAGCCACATAAAGTCAGGAACGTACTGGCTTTGTTTGTCGACTACGAACACTGTTTCTGTCAGACAGGTTTGTCTTCGGTGCCCTCAGCCTTTTTAACACGCTTCTTTCCCGGTCCTTGTACTTCTGGTGTTTTGCCTTTTCTGAAATGACAGCTTTAATTGTGAAGGCAGCTGAAGTTCAGCGATTGGAGTTCGTAGGGAAACAACAGTTTGAGGAGAAATTTAATCAGTGATAAGTCAGCAGGTGTGGCCACAATCCCACAGCAGAAACCCCTGCAGAGATGGATGGTGTGTCTGTATGTGTAGGTATATGTGCATATACTTAGACTGCCCGTCCATGTGAGCGTTCACACATAAAGAGGATGAGAGAAGGGCCATGGTGGGTCTGTTCAATGCAACAGTAATGGCTCCAGAGGACAGGAAAGGATCCATAGGAGCTAGCAATCCATCCCTATCTACCCCTGTGCTGTTGAAGCCCAAGGGACGCAAGGCTCCTCATGTGGGGACTTGCCTCCAGGAACTGCTGTTCCCTGAGAGACTGTCACCTGTGGTGGGGGGTGTTTGAGCATTGGAGGACAGATCCTCATGTCCTAGATCCAGGTTAGCCTGGGAAGAGCTCCCTTTCCTCTCCACCCCAGCTCCAGCTCAGCCATACTGAAGCAGCTTCATTCCTTCATGCAGCTACTTAACTGGTAAAGAAACAGAACTGTGTGGTTGGGGTTGTTTGAGGGGAAAAAAATGAGTTTTGGAAAGACCTCTTCCCATTTGACTTCAGATTATATCTAATTTTTTTATGTTTTTTGTTTGTTTTTGAGACAGGATGCCACGTAGCCCAGTCTGGCTGTGAACTCGCTGTTCCCAAGGATAACTGCGCTGGTTAGCTTTTTGTTAACTTGACACAAACTAGAGTTATCTGGAGTGAGGGATTGCCTCCATCAGGTCGCCTCTAGGCAGGTCTTGGTTAAGGATTGATGTGTGTGAGTCTCAGTGCACTATGGATGGTGCCATCCCTGGGCAGGTGGTCCTGGGTCCTATAAGAAAGCAGGCTGAGCAAGCCATGGGGAGATAGCCAGTGAGCAGCACCCCTCCATGGTCTTTGCCTCAATCCCTGCCTCCAGAGTTCTGCTTTGAGTTCCTCAGTGATGGACTGTGGGCTGTTAAACTAAACCAAACCCAAACAAAACCCTTTCTACTCAAGGTGCTTTCAGCCAGAGTGTTTCCTACAGCAAAAGAAGCCAAAATAGAACACGTTGAAGGAGACCCCCACAGCACAGCAGGGGCTCCCTCCCCACCCCAGATTAGGCACAAGCCACACCCAAACACCTGTTTGCACAGAGATCCTGTGTTAAACAGGAAAGAAAAGTTAAAGTGGCTGCTTTCTGACTCAGAAAACCAGCAGCAAATGACCATCAGGTGTCATTTTTAGGAGGAGAAGAAGGGGAGGTCGTGTTAGAACGGGCCAGGATATGGTGGTAAGAGAGAGAGGGGGTGAGGGGGAAGGGGAAGGGGACCAGGGAAAGGGCCCAGGGGTATTTGTCCTGAAGGGACAAAGTCTGCCTCTGGATAGAGGAGACAGACATGGCACATAGGCAAACGGCGGTCTAGAAAGGTAAGGGGGAGAACCTCAGGTTAGGATGAGGTGTTTCATTTTAATTGGGCATGTTAATTAGGTGATAATGAAGGGTTTCTGATTGCTGGACTTTAATATTGATATCTGGACTTCAGTAGTCAGCCTCAGGAGGTGGCCAAATAAGGGAACAGACCTTGGTGGCTAGCTTCAGGAACGGAATCTAACAGCTTTAGCAAGGTGAGGGAATGGGGGGGAGGGCAAGGCCTGCCAGAGCCACGTGCTCCAGCGGGCTGGCGCCCTTCACGCAGAACCTTAAGCTTCTCGGCTTTCTGCCCCCACCCTCCCAGGTGCCGGTATTACAGGCACGCGGCAGAGGCGCTCTTCACAACTGACCTGCGTCCCTAGTTCTATCAAAGTTTGGTTGTTGATAATTTTAGTTGAGTTTTGAGTGGGTAATAAAGTTCTGTAGTTTGAAAACGAGGAACTATCACAGTGTTTACCGTCTCTAGTCTCTTCTCACCCCTCCACGTCTTCTTCTTAAGTAAGCAAACACTTAATCTTGTCTGAGTCTTTCAAGAGTTTCCTATGGAAGCAAATACAAGTCTCGATTCTTACCCTAGACCCGGCATCTCACGGCAGGAGAGTGCTTCTGTGTTCCAGTTACTCCTTGGAATGGGTTCTGGAAGTCTCTTACTGTCAGTTCATAGAGACCTTTAGTTATTGACCGATTGACCTTTTAGTTACCAACCTCATAATTGACCTTTTCCCCTCAACAAACCAAAATCTTCAGTCGTCTGTACTTAACTGCCTGCATATCAGTTCAGCCCCTTTGTGCCTGCAAGCCTGTTTCAGATTCCTGTTACCCTAAAACCTCGTCCCCTTTGCCTAAGAAAAGTCTGTGTGTGATTGTATGTATATATTTCTTCTTCCGACCCCCTCCCCCTTCTCTTCTGTTTTTATAGCCAAGATCTTCTCCCACACCTCTCTGCTAGCCAGGTGACCTGTAAAATACCTGAAGTATCAGGACATAGGATGTTTAGCCCCAGACTTCCATGGTAGCAGCAGAGGAAGCTCAGAGATGAGAACTCAGATCCAGATCCAGATCAGATCCAGAACTCAGGACACTTAGCCCTTAATGACAGCGACATTGAGTGTCCAGCCATGTGCTGTGAGATGTGTGGCTCCTTCTCATCACTAACCACTCATTCTTATGCTGTTCTTATGTAACCGATTACGTCCAGGCACAGTTTGGTAGGTGATTTGCTAGGCCTGGAAAGGTCTAAGGATCTTCTGACAAAAAAAAAGTTTCATTTTGTTTTGTTTTTCTTTCTTATTTGTTTATTTATTTTTATAGAAAAAAAGACAGGGTCTGACTTTGTAGCCCTGGCTGGCCTGGAACCCAGTATGTAGGTTGGGCTGGCCTCCAACTCACAGAGATCTGCCTGCTTCTTCCTCCCAAGTGCCACCACACCAGCACCTTTTTCTTTAACCGCTGAAGGTCTTTTGTTTAGTTTATGCAGATGTTATCCTGGACGGCTAAGATTTGCAAGGAATACAGCCAGGGTGAGTTTCCTGCTTCCCTTCCCGGGCTTTATACAGAATCACCATCACCAAAACCTGTTAGAGAGGGATTCCCTCTACACCCTCACCAGCCTGTCTAGTCTGCAAAAGCTGTTAACAAGTCTATCAAACTTGCCTTCCTTACTGCTCCTAGAGGATGCCTCATTTTGCAAGAGTCTGATGAACCTGTTCTTCAGCCTGCACGTCTTGTATAAGAGTCCTGTCACCCTGCTTCGTGACTTGTCCCAGGATATCCATGGGCAGCTGGGAGACATAGACCAGGTAGCCACCGCAGCTATAGGGTGGCATCCTGTGTGGGGAGTGGTCAAGGCCTACTGGTCTCAGGGCTGGCCTCTCTTCCTTTCCAGGACGTAGAGATAGAGAAAACAAACCACTTTGCTATGGTGAATGTGAGAACAGCTGCCCCCACTGTCTGTGTAAGTGTTGATGGATTCCATGGGAAACAGCCCTGGCCGCCCCTTCCACGGCGCTCCAGCTGGGGTCCTTACAATGCCTCCTGTCCTCGGGCCTGTAAGGGCCCTGTGGAAGCGATGCTTGGTACTGCCCCAGCGATGTGAACCATATCACACAGTCTTTTCTTTTCTTTTCACAGTTACTTGTTCTGAGTCAGGCTGAGAAAGTCCTGGAAGAAGTGGACTGGTTGATCACCAAGATTAAGGGTTCGGTGAACCAAGAAACTGTGTCAGACGAAATGACTGCAGATGGGGATCGTAATGCCGGCCGAGTCCACCAAAGTATAAATGCCGTGAACCCATTTTCCTGGGGTGGTTTAATTCTCCTTCGCTGTGGACTAGAAAATAAGACTGAACGGCATCACTTTCGTTTCTCTCCAGAAGATGCCTCCTCTCAAGCACTTCCACCAAATCTTCTCATTGAGAAAGCCATCATCATGCAGCTGGGAACACTGGTTACATTCTTCCATGAACTAGTACAGACAGCCCTGCCCTCAGGAAGCTGCGTGGACACTTTATTAAAGGACCTGTCGAAAATATACAGCACCCTAACAGCGTTTGTCAAATACGTGAGTGTTTGGAAGATAATAAGGTCCACCCTGTCTTGTCCCCACTGGCCAGGTGCGGAGTGCCTCGGGACACAGCTCTCGCCACACTGTCGTCACAGTTTCATTCTCATGTGATCCGTAGTTAGTAGGGTTCTCCACAGGTCAGGGGAGAAATCCTTGGTGTAAGCGAAATCAGCTTTGCTGGGCATAGTGGGTTTCACCTCCGACGGAGAATGAACATGTACCTCTCTGGTCCTCGGTGAATTCAGAAGGTGATGGGAACTACGTAGTTTATATTCTGTAAGTGATCGAGACTAAGTCCTTAGGCATAGACAACACAGGCAGTGTGTGGTCATCCCTGGGACATGCGTCGCCAGTCGCCTGCTGTGACTGCTAAGCTACTGTGGTGGAGACGCCGGGAGCCTGTCTTCTTTACTGGCAATGTAAGAGGACAGATTTGTCTCCCAGATAGAGGAACTCTGCCTGAAGGCGTCTTAAAGCATTGAGCTGCTCAAGTCAGAAGCAAACCTGTTGCTGCCCGTTTGGGAAGCTTTGTGTCTGGCTTTGCTGTGAACGTTCCCTTTCCTCTGTAGTCAGGGCAGGGAGACACACTCCATGGCTGCTGGCTAACCTAGGAATTCTTGGTTAGTATCTCCAGGTGTGTCAGGGCTCCAGAGGAATCCCAAACACTGTGGAAAAGTTGGTGAGTTGAGATCGGCTTTCCTAAGGATGGGGGACATTTATTTTACTGCTACGGTTACATGCACGGCTCTCTGCTTGCCACAGGTGAAGCTGACCGGCTCTCATCTGACTCCCGTGTGTTACTCCTTCATTTCTTACGTACAAGTAAGTGATTTGGAGGGTGTACCAAAATAATCTTCAAGAAAGGGTGTGATGGAGGGCTGGAGCCATGAGCCAGTGACTAGGAGTTTGGAGCACTCTTGGAAAGACCCAGGTTAGGTTTCCAGCACCCATATCAGGTGGTTCACAACTGCCTGTAACTTGAGCTCCAGGAGATCCAAGACTTCTGATTCTGACTTCTTTGGGAGAGGGAATATGAGCATATTTAAAATAATAAAAATAAATCTTTAAAAAAAGAAAAAGAGCTACATTGCTTTGTCCCAGGAGCTGCTTGGCCACCTGGGCGGAGTGTACGCAGCCTCTCCCGCATGTCAGTCAGAGGTGCCCGTGGGAACAAAGCAAGACCAGAGAGAGCTTTACAGACCTTGATATACCAAGGAGACCACCTTTTGAGATAGGAAGCATTTGCTCTGCTTGTGTGGAATGGACCAGAGGCAGCCTGGGTCCATTCTGGGTGACTACAAGTCCAGGCATCAGGACTCTTTTCAATAACAGCAGCCAACATTTGGGGGGCTGGGATCGGGTGGCGGGGTTGTAGGCGCAGCCGCACTTGAGAGAGGTGGAGGAGAGCGGCTTGTTGGATCCTGTGTCCAGACTCCTTTTCTAATGTATAGATTCAGGGATTGGAGATCTTTTTATTTTATGTGTATTTATTTTCTGTTTGCCTCCATGTATGGTACAGCCCAGGCTGGCTTTGAACTCCTCATCTTCCTGCTTCTATCTGCCCAGGAATCACAGGGGTGCACTGTCACACCCAGCTTCCCTACTCTGGGCAAGAAATTTACTCCTGATCTTTTTCTCTGAAATGCTGGCAGGCATGCCCTCTCAAACTTCAAACTTGGTATATTTTCATGTGGATGCCATTCTTTCAAATCTGTTCTGTCTCTGTAGGATATATCCATCCATTCCTAAACTGAGGTTTTGAATTCCCCCCATCTTTTCAGTTTTGCCTTTGAGACAGTCCTCGAGTGTAGTGCAGGCTAGCCTTGGACTTGAGATCCACCTGTTCAGCTCAAGTTCTGGGATTACAAGCATACTGTCATACCCAGCTTCGTTGTCTCTCTCTTTTGAGGCAGGGTCTCACTTTGCAGCCCTGGCTAGCCTGGCTAGATGAGGTTTTGAACTCATAAGAGCTCCTCCTGCCTCTGCCTCCCCAGTTTTGGGGTTAAAGCTACCATTCCCAGCTTTTTTGTTGTTTGTTTTTTTGAGATAGGGTTTCTCTGTGTAGCCCTGGCTGCCCTGGAACTCACTCTGTAGACCAGGCTGGCCTTGAACTCCCAAGTGCTGGGATTAAAGGCGTGTGCCACCATGCCTTGTATATCATTCTTAATGTTTATATAGCCACACAGATTTCATGAAGCATCCTTAGAGACTGAGACAGCCTCTAAAAGGAGATCCTAGGCAAACTACTTATATGTTCCCGGTCTTAAGAGAACATATGTCATGTTGGTTTACTAGCATTTTAAAGGTTCTGAGAGTCCCAACTGTATGTTCAGTAGTGCTTTTCAAACCTACCAAAAACATTTGTAAGTACCATTACCGGGCAGAATAGCTGTAGCTTCAAACACTGTGGTCAGACTCTGTCACCCTCCTTTACTGTAACCCAAGTCTTATTTTTTATTAGGGTAGCTGCCGCAAAGCCCTTACCCGGTACCATTCTTTTTATACATCAGCTTTTGTCTTCAATATACTTTATATTGGGGGTTGATTGAATGGTTGAGATCAGCTTGTAAAAGCCAGAACGAGGCTTGACCCCAGCTAGTGTGATTCTACAGTGGGGGCCAGCAAATTTTCATAGTACAGGACCAGCTAGTGAATGTTCCAGGCTCTGTGAGCCCTGTCATGCCCACGCAGCTCTTCTGTTGTAAAAACAGCTGGAGTACATAAATCAATGTATATGGCTATGTTCCCTTTTTAAATGTTACTCCAAACAGGTAGTGGACTAGATCTGTCCCATGGTTTGGGCATGGTTTGTCAGCCCCCTGCTCTAGAATCATTTGCTATTGGTTGACCTGGGGACCTTCTGATACTTTCCTAAAATTATACAAAGGTGCATTTCGTGTACACTCACTGCCTTAGACCTTGATGGGGGGCAGTGAAAAGCAGCATTGCATTCTGCTCAGAACTGCGCGCACCTAAGGAGGTTTCTGCCTCTGATTTGTTTTCTTTTTCCTGGCTCTAAGTCTGGCTCTTGTTTTAGTCAGTAGGACTAAAGGACAGTGCACAGGGTTTACTTTAGTCTCAGCAGAGTGCCACTTTGGCTACAAGCCTGAGAAAATGGCGGCTCACTTCCCATGTGCTCAGAAGTCTATCCGGGACTGCTTTCCTTCTCTACTCAACCTGTTTTCCAGGATTTTAACTTCCTCATACCAGTGCCTGGGAATCTGTCAGATCAGAGTGAGGATCTACCCACCTGCTCGTCTCTCTAGTTCCCTGTGCCTTTAGGGCACTCTTCCTGCCCCTGCTCCTTTGCTGGGAGGCAAGGCCTCCTTTTGAGATGACGGTGTCCTGTTTCACTGACACTGGGTGGTTTTTCCATCTCCCCTCACTTAGGTCTTGATTTTCTTTTGTCCTGTTAGTATTTTGTTGTTGACTGTTGTTTCGGGCAGGGTTTTACTATGTAGATCTGACTGTCCTGGAAGACTGGCCTCAAATTCAAGACCCACCTGCCTCTGCCTCTTGAGTACTGGGATTAAAGGTGTGCATCAATACCAGGTTTCTCCTTTCTGTCCAGGAGCCTTACACACTAATCTTCAACTCAGGAAGTATCCCTGTGACCCTTTCCACACTTCTCAAGCATGGTAACTATACTGTGCATAAGATTACATCTAAGAAGACTGACTGTATCTGCACAGCCTTTTAGTCAGCCACCCAGCAGGAAAATGCCTGTTCTTGCTACCACCCTGACAGTATCCATTTAACTGTTTATCTGTGTCTAACTAGCTTAATACAATAGTGGTTCTCCTGCCCTCAAATTCTATATGGTACCTCCGAGAGCATACCCCAGAGTCAGGCATCCAAGGGGCTATGCTGCATCTGTTTTTCTGCTTCCCCGATAGCTTGCAGTCTACAGAGGAATCTTGAGGACTGAGACAGTGTTTCTGTTTCTTTAGAATAAGAGGAGTAACACCCCAAAGTGCACCGAGAAGGAGAAGGCTGCAGTGGGCACCATCATGGTAAGCTGCTTACCTGGCTGTTCAGAGCCAGGGGCCTTAGTTCTTGGACATTAGTTTTTAGGAAAAGCAAGAATGTGAAAGGTATTCTGTAAAGGATCTAAGAATTAGCCAGGTGGTGGTGGTGCTACTGCCAGATCTCTTGAGTTCAAGGACAGCCAGGGAGGGCTACACTGAGAAACCCTGTTTTGAAAAACCAAAACCAAAAAATAAAAAAAAAAATCTAAGAATTGGTGAATGCAGCAAAGCTACTATATTTTAGGAAATACGGCTGTAACAATTCCTTTTAGGATATAGAAAGGCCCAGGTACAGGCTCGTCCTCACCACTGTTCATTAAAGGGAAATACTGGAAATATCTAATGTCAAAAGGACCAGCTAAGTAAGTCACAGTATATATCATTCAGGAGAACACTGGGCAGAAGGTCTCAATGTGCAGCTAGAGAGCTGTCTCCAGGTATTTTAAAAGTGGGATGGTGTCACCAGGATCGGTCGCACAAGCGTGTAATCCCAGGATTCAGGAGGAAGCCAGCCTGAGTGACAGGCTCCTCATTCGAGGGAATAATCCCAGCAATGCAAGTGCATTCACCAATCAGAAACAAGAGCAAGCGCCACAGTGGGTTCTTCTTTTAAGACACTACAGGAAAACTTCAAAAGCTATTGAACTTGAAAATGTCCTTTTGCCCGTAGGCCAAAGTTCTTCGTGAAACCAGGCCAATCCCTAACCTCATCTTTGCCATTGAACAGTATGAGAAGTTTCTAATCCAGCTGTCTAAGAAGTCCAAGGTAAACAGTTACCACTCCCTTTTCTGTGAAGGGGCCTGGCAAGCCAAGGCAGGCAGCACAGCAGGGGTCGCCATTTCTGACCCCATGGACTCCAGTGTGTTAAGCTGTCCCCATGTAAGCCCGACTTTATAAGCCTGTCTGTCCCAGGTAAACCTGATGCAGCACATGAAGCTAAGTACTTCTCGGGACTTCAAGATCAAAGGCAACATCCTAGACATGGTTCTTCGAGAGGATGGGGAAGATGAAAACGAAGAGGTCGGTGTCTACTTCCGTGTATTTGGTACATGTGTCTAGGAAAGTGGCAGACAAACTGCCCTCCCCTAGGGTCCTGTTTCTACAGCACTCTGGCTGGTTTTGACACTCTCCCTCAAGGTAGACCCATCCTGAATCTTAGGTGAGATTCTCCATTTCATTATCTGAACCCAGTTTCATTGCCTTTTGGAAGCCAGAAGTAACATCTGTAGCCCAGACTCATTCACAATTAGAAGTTTATGTGAAATAACCTGGATTTCTGCCTTATCAGAAAATTCGATCCTGAATTCTTTAGATCATCAAACTCCTGTCTCCGTGGAAAGGTCATATGGAACACTGTGATGCTGGAGTCCTGGCCTCCTACATTCAGGATGGAGGGTTCTAAATAGCCACGTGGGAGGCGGAGAGGAAAGGCATGACTAGGACAGGCGTTTTGTTTGATGTTTGTCTTTACTCCCATCACCTTAGCACTTTATTCTCCCTCTAGAGCGCTGCACCAGCACACACGGAGCAGGACAGAGAACCAGCCAAGAAGAAAAGGAAGATATGCCTGAGTTAATGTGACCTTTGGGGTAGCTGCTTCATTTGTGCCCAACAGTACCCCTTGTCATACAGCCTGCACTGATGTTGGCGTCCTGGTCTGAACCCACCGAACTGTGCCTTCAGTTAGAAGGAGTCTTCGGGGCAGGTCCTGCTACAGAAAAATGGCTGCCCTAGGCACGCCCTTTTCCAAAGCACATCTGAAAGCCTGAGTTTAGGAGCCTGCACCACTCGGACGAAGCTCCACAGGAGCAAATACAGAGCCTCCAGATGGAGCTAGGGTCCAGGCTGGCTTCGTTTCTCCAAGGAGCCTTTGGTGAGTTCAATGATCTGGTAAATGTCCAGCGCTTCACCTGCAAGACAGTGGGAACTGGTTAGGATGCCTCCAGAAAAGCTATGTCTGAGCTCTGAAATGAGAAGGTGAATGTTAGGGTCAAAAAGACAGTGGGTGGGACCATCGAGAGTAACTGCCACAAATGGCAGTTTGTCCTAAGTTTTCTGACTCACTCTGGCATTTTCAGCAGACATATTTTTTCCATCTCAGAATGCACTTTGACTTATATAATAAATCTTTAAAATTTTCTGGTGTAGTTTTGAAAATGGGTCATTATAGATGGAATATTTGGAATTCTAGCATCTTCTTCATGTCCTATGAACCACTTTCTGCAACAGCTCCCTTTGTGATTTGAATATCACCTCCACTTTAGAATATGGCACACGTTAAAAGTGGATTTCTTCCCCAGGGCCCCAAAGTTCTAAGCCACCCCCCATTCTATGTATATGAGGAACAAAGACTGTGCTCACCCTGGGGAATCCCGTATCTCCTTTCCATCCCAGTTGGGTTAGAAGGAGTTTTACAGTCCATGGTCACTTCCTTCCTGAGGCACTGGTCAATGTCTACCGCACTGAAGAAGGCCACGGACTGGGGCAGATCCTTCAGACCCAGCTTGTAGGCAAACATGCACCTGGAAGAGACCCCGTCTGCTCACAGCCATGCCCTGCTGTGAATACAGGCTCCCCCTGACTCCAGGAGGCGTGACCAGAGCTCCCACAGAGCAGGGTTTCTCCTGGTTCAGTCACCCACACTTAGCAGAAGCGTGAGAGTGGAGGCAGGTTTAGTACCTCCATGTTCAGCTTAGTACCTCTGAGACTGAGATACTAAAATACAATTAGGGACTCAACACACTTGTCCAGTTTGGAATACTTCATTGATACTAAAAATTGATTTCAATTACTGGACCCAAATATGAAAAATAAATGCTGACTTTAAAACATAACCACCACCCAAGCCCAGAAGAGAGCATGGATAACAATGCTGAACTGTAAATTTGTTATTTACCCATTTCTCAAGATAGATCACTGTTTCCAGATTGGTTCTGGGTGGTAGATCAATATGAAATAGTAGTATTGAACTCATCCACATGAAACTAGGATTTTTAGTTTAAGAAAATAAAATTCAACAGGCATGGTGGCGCACACCTTTAATCCCACCACTTGGGAGGCAGAGGCAGGCAGATCTCTGAGTTCAAGGCCAGCCTGGTCTATATTAGAGTTCCAGGACAGCAAGGACTACATAAATACCCTGTCTCAAAAAAACAAAGAAAATAAACTCAATACTACATAAAACATGTTTTCTAAGTTGTATTTGAATTTCCTCATTAAAGAGGTTTCCTGTTAGCAGAATAACACTTCAGGCACTTTAAATATTTAGGGGAGAAAAAAGATGAACATCTCACTTTCTGAGTTGAAACATCTTCTGTCATTGATTCCAGGCATATTACTAGGGGAGCAATAACAGCTCCCTTGAGCTTGCCACCACCTGAATGGTTTAGTTACATGCCACTTTCAGACCCAACAGATCCTTTTGAAAAGTTGAGGTCCTTTTTAGGAGTTCCACAAACTTTAAAATAAGGAAGAGAAGTTGACACCCAGACCTGCTCAGTGGGCCCCAGGGCCCCACCCACCTGGTCAGGAGGTTGGTGATCTGCAGCGCCAGGGCGGCGCGGTATCGGTCCTCCTCCCGCACCAGGTAGCGAACCTCATCGTGGATGCTGATGCAGAAGCGTCCGTCAATGGCAAATTCCTCAAACAGCCACTTCATGGCCACAAGCATGAGGTGTAAGTAGTCCACAGCAGAGCTCTGTACCACCCAGTTCACACGACTGGTCATAAACTAAGGCAGACAGGCGGACATCAGTGGGGAAGATGCACTTACCAGTTTGCTCTAGTCCAGGGACCCTGCCTCCCTCTGCCCCTTCTCTCCATGCTCTAAGGATGCCGAGATCCCTCACCTCTCCCTGGACAACCGAGGGCTCCAGGGCTCTGCTGATGCAGCAGCCTAGCACTGGGGTCCGTGGTGTGTCAGACATGGCAATGCTCTCCAGCTTGTTAAACATTTCTGACTCTGTGCCCCCTGTCCATGACCGTTCAGCAGCCACCTCCCACTTCTTCCAGCGTGACCTAGGGGAACAGACACCATGAGGTCAAGCTTTGTCTGTTAGCGTCTCAGTGCTAAAATTTGAAGTGTGTCAGCCTTTGGGGGCCAGCCCACACCAGTCCCTGCATCTTGAACACAAAAGGTTCTCACTTCCTTGAAGCTTCTCTCCGGATCTTTCGAAGATCCTGCAGGGAAACACGGCCATCCTCTGTCCTGTCCACAGGGAGGTCCAACTGTCTCACTAGCCATTCACCGTCATCTGAGAGCCGATATCTGGGGGCAGCAGTTCCGTGTCATTCTCATTAAATGGCCACCTGTGGCACACCCACACTCAATTTCCCACACAAGCCCCTGGTCATGCTTCTCCGCTAAGGCTAACTTCAGCAGGGAAAACAGGCCCAAAGAGGCTGAATAGTTTGCTGGGGTCGTCAGTTAGGAAGGGGCCTAACACAGAAATTCGGGCTTTTGTGTTCCCAGAGACCTGGGCTGTATCGTGTTAGCCCAATAAAGGGCAGACTCCAACACAAGCCAATCCTGGTCATACTGTCACAGTGTGTGCTTGACATGAAATGCCCAGTGACCAACAACAGTACAGTAACCCCTGAAGGGGAGAAGGAACCCGGAGAAGCCAAAAACAAGCCAGCCAAGCCCAGCTTCTTAACGCCTACTGCCCCAGGCTCCTAAGGGGTCCAGAACCTATGGGAAGGAGCATCGGGGCTTCCCCACCATGTAGGGCTGCAGTTCAAATTCTTCCGATGTCTTCCCTTCTACGACTGAGGCCACCTCCTTTCTCATCACTGTCCTCCTTCAGGACATGGTCCACGTGCTCTCAACATCAGATCGATTCCAATAGTCGCCACTACACCCTACGTCAGTTACTCAGCTGTCAGTCTTTCTCAAAGTGAGTGTGCTGACCACTTGTAGCAAGCTTGTAAAAATCTAGTCATCCGGGAAGAGGGAACCTCAACTGAGAAAAATGCCTTCATTGCATTGGCCTACTTGCAGTCTGTGGTGCCTTGGTTTTTTTTTTGTTTTTTTTTGTTTTGATTAATGAATTGTGGGAGGATACAGGCCACTGTGGGAGGTCCCACCCCAGGCAGGTAATCCCAAAGTATACAAGAAAGCAGGCTTAGCAAGTCAGTAAACAGTATTCCTCCATGGCCTCTGCGCTTCAGCTGCTGCCTCAGTTTCCCTCAGTGATGGAGTGGAACCTGAGCGTTGAGTTGTAAGATGAAATAAACCCATTCCTCCCAAAACTGCTTTTGGTCATTGTGTTAATCACAGAAATAGAAACCTAACTACGACAGTTTCCACAGTTAATAAGCTATCTAAAAAACCTAGCTAAGACAATTTCCAGTTAATAAGCTATCTAAAAAACCTAACTATGACAGTTTCTAGTTAAGCTATCTAAATGGGGACACTACACAGTGTACCTAAAAAAACTGCCACTGTCCTGCTACTCTCCTCTCTGCACTTGAGCCTACCAAAAGGCCCACAAAAGCACACAGCACGTAGCATTGCTGGAGAAAACAGGTCTGTCTGAGTAAACTGGAAGGCTTTCTCCTGTCAGGACTAACCTGCACTCTGGTTTTGCATACTTCTATTCCCTCAGCTCCTACCTTCTCTCTCTGCTCACTCTTGTTCCTACAGCGATGAGCATAGGACCCTGTCCTGGCTGGTTTGTGTGCCAACTTGACAGAAGCTAGAGTCATCAGAGAGAAAGGAGTCTCAGTTGAGGAAATGCCTCCATGAGATTCAGCTGGAAGGCACTTTCTCAAGTAGTGATTGATGGAGGGCCCAGGGCCATTTAGGTGGTACCATCCCTGGGCTAAATAGTCCAGGGTTCTGTAAGAAATCAGGCTGAGCAAGCCATGGGGAAGAAGCCAGTAAGCAGCACCCTCCATGGCCTCTGCATCAGCTCCTGCCTCCAGGATTCTGCCCTGTTTGAGTTCCTGTCCTGACTTCCTTCAGTGATGAACAGCAATGCTGAAGTGTAAGCCAAATAAACCCTTTCCTCCCCAACTGGCTTTTTGGTCATGGTGTTTCATCGCAGCAATAGAAACCCTAAGACAGACCCCTAAGCTACTGCGGATGTGACCTAATAATAGCCATGGATGACCACTGATGACAATATGCTCTAAGTACAGCTTTGCCCTGTGAGGAAAAACTAACGCTATAAAGACAACGTTACAACTTCAACGATAAACCATCCTGCAGCTAGGTCTAGAGGGAGAGGAGAGCTGTAAAGCAGGCCTTCGGTCCCGGATGCTAGCGTGGTGGGAGGGGCCTCACCGGCGGAGGCCCTTTGTGACAGCGTACATCTGCTGGGCCTTCTCAGCTGCCTCCTGTCTTGTGAGCCTGTGGTTGAACTGCATCAGCAGGCGCTCGGCAAAGGCCTGCCCCGCCCCGTAGATCCGGCCGTAGTTGAAGACTTTGGCATGCTCTCGGCTGATGCCTACAGTGGCGGCTGTCTTACTGTGCAGATCGGTGCCCCTGCTCTTCCTGCCCTGCAGAGTCATCCAGCCAAAGGCCGTGCAGCCTGGAGAACAGAGGAGGAGCAGCTCAGCAATGTTTGGCCCTGCCGCCTCACCCCTGCCCAAGCCACAGGTCCTGCTTACCATGCATCCCAGCAAAGTGAGCGTCTCCAAGCACAGCTGCAATCCACAGCTCCTGTGAGTCCACATCAGCACCCACGAGGACATAGCCAGGGGGAGCCTGAACCATGGCTTTCAATTCACTGCCTACTCGGTCAGGCTGCAGGGAGAGTGGGGTCAGGCCCACCTAGAAGCCCAAGGCAACTGCTACCCTGGATTCCTAGGCCCAGGGCTGACAAAGTGCTGGATCTTTCCCGGGGGAAGACTGGAGAATGCCACACAGCACTACTCCAGACTTTGTGCAGAGACGGCCCCTGCCAGCAGCAGGCTAGAAAATGAAGAAACCCTACGAAACAGCATGCCAGCACCCCAACTTGGCTCATCTAAATTCCATGATAGCCGTGGCCACTATGCCTGGCACTGTCTGGTCAGCAGCAGGCACCTAAAACACATTCGCCAAAGGGAATCAATGACATGAAGTCAGATTTAAACCAGAGCCCTGTGCAACCAAGACTTGGTTTCCTCCCCATGTCCCTTTCTAGACCTCCAAAGGCTCTGAGACCCAAGAGAGGAAACAGAACAGAAGCCAGGAACAGAGAGGACACGCACCCGGGCGTTGCTGGCAGTAAGCCACGTGGGCTCCACAGCTCGGCGAGTGATGGTCCCAGCAGTCACTACCTGGGGCAGGATGGCACCATAGCGGCCTTCTTCATCGAAGTTAGGGTGTCTGGGATGGAGACGCAGAAGTGTCAGCATGTGCCCTGGCCCTGAGACCCCACCACTCAGGTCTCTCCCCACGAGCACTCAGCAGGCCGTACCTGGTCACGGCACGCGGCAGGGCTGACCTGGGGAGCCATACCACCATCTGGGAGCTGTAGGACAAGAAGGCTGAAGCTCAGCACAGCCACACAAGCAGGACCCACTGTCACCAGCACGTGTCCCTGACCACCGCGTCCCCTGGAGGCCTGGCATCAACTCTCTTCTCTCTTACTCTTCTGAGCAAGTAAACTTCCTCAGGTGGGCTCTGGCTCAGCCAAAGCCTGGACCTACAGGAGGCTCTGGGCCTCACAGAAGAATCTAGGAAGTGGTCAGGCTTCCAAGGCAGCTTTTGACTCTCTCTCCCTGGTACCCACTGCCTCTCTGCAATCAGGGCAGACTACCAACCCCCTCACAAAGGGGCTGTGATCACAACATCTGGAAACGACCTTTGGGATGAACTCATTTGCCACTGCAGAAGGATTCCGCTCTCAGTCCCTAATACAGGCTACAGATAACCAGCCCTCCAAGGCCTTTATTGACAGCCCGTGGCTCCAGCAGCTAAGTTAGGGGATTTCGTGGGAGTTGGGACGAGCCATCAAAGTCCTACCATGCCGCTCTACCTAAACAAAGAAACTGAAGTTGGAGCAGGAGAAACATGCCCAAGAGCCACGTCACCCGGACAAACAGCTAAGCCTCTAAACTAGAGCTAGGCTGCCCCTCTGGAGCAGCCCAGGCAAGGTCAGGACACCAGAGTAGAATGGGAGGAAAGGAGGCTTGGGGCTGCAGACACCTGACCAGCCATACAACCAGGCCTCCAGCTACCCTACTTTGGCCCACCTGATACGTTTATGAGCATTCCTCCAAAAAGAAATCATTTTGTTTATTTCCAGGGCACGGGGTCCACTGGCACCTCCTGGGCCAGCCTGCAGGGTGCCATCCTCCATCTTGGGCAGGAAGTCTTTGGCAAAGGGACTTCCCACATTGTAGTTGTTACCATCCTGCAGAGGACAAAGAGAGCAGGGGCTGGAGACAGGTGGCAGACCACCAGACAGCGGGCCGTCAGACGCCAGGCCTTCTCCCAGCAGAGCGGGGCAATGCCACATTGGTATCTTGCACATTTGTAAGTGCATACCCACACATGCTAACGATAATCAGACAAAGGTAGTATCAACAGCCAACAGAAGCTATCAGATGACAGATACAATGATGTCCATGTCAATTCATCCCACCAGGAGGCCTCTCGCCACTCAATTTTCGAAAGAAGACAAAAGCACTAGAGACGGAACTTGTCCCAAATCAGAATCAGCCTCACTACTACTGTCAATCTCAAAGAGCAGCCTCCCGGTCTGAGCAACCACTACCTCCTACTGTGGGCCTCAACCACAGACAGAACACGAGGCAGGCACACACCAGAGCACATACCTTGTGAGGCAGCTTGAAAAACCAGCAACCAGGGATATCCACATCATTATAAGGTCCGTTGCCATGGTGGTAAGTGGGCTGGCTGGTTTGGGGGTCACAAGCAGCAGGCTGTGGGGGCCACACACCCAGATCAGGCCCTGCTCCAGCACCTGCATTCAGCAAGGGCCAGGAGGTAGGGGGATGGCAAAAGGGCCTGAAACTGAGCAAGCAAACTGCAAAGTGACAGGAAGGCATGAGGTCACAAGTTTCCTCCTCGGTCTCCCTACACCTACAGGGGATAAGGGCAGCATCTCCAAACCCCCAAGACCTAGTGAACTCTGGTGGGAAAGAACTTCATGAGCAAAAGGAAGTCCCAGTCACCCACTACCCACCCACAGAACGCAAGCAGGTGTCTTGCTCACCAGAGTTAAGGTTTGACCCAGCAATGAATTCTCCATCTTGGCCTCAGCCTCCACATCTAAGCAGCCCAGTTCTTCTGCCTGAATGGGCCCAGGAACCAGGGGTGAGAGAGGCTGGCAGCTGTAGACCTGAATCTACCAGCCTTTCCCTCAAGAGAACTCAGACCAGTCTAGTCTAAGATGAGCAACCAGTGGCTCCCACACAAAGGTGCCCCATTTTCCTAGGGAAACAGACCCCTCGCCCAACAGGCTCAGGCTCAGAGCACACCCTCACCGTCTGCCACATGGCACTATTGTCGGTGACTAAGAACTCCTCAGCCAGCGCTGTCTCCTGGGTCTTCAACTGCTGCTTCCCCTGTTCAAGACAGTGTTGCTTGTACAAGGATTCAATTGCCCTGGACAGAGAAAGTAAATACGGATTACTGGATACCTGCTCAGGCCATGCAGCTTGCTGGGGTGTTCTATGGGTCTCTTTGTTCAGATCTCACATCAGCTCTGAGGAAGGCGACAGCAATTTCCCTGGATCTTAAACAAGAGAATGGCCAGCCCAAATGACTTAGCACACTGGTGACGGGCTGGGGTGTAATAACTGGTCTGACTCAAATCCAAGCTCTATGCTCAAGAGTTCTGGAAGCAAAGCAGCAGAGAAATCAAGACTGAAGGCTGCCCTGCAGAGCTGGCTCCTGTTTACCGCTCACCATGTGTGGGCTCAGCAAAGCAAGGCCCTCTCAGTCCCTTCCATCTGGAAAGCTTGACAAGTTGACTCTAGCTGTCCTGTGGAAACAGGACTCTGGGCCACTTCAAATACCTTGACCTCTCCAAAACACCTGCCTGTCCAAAGTTCAGGGTTTGTGGCCTCCAGCAGGTCAAGCAGCCTCTCTAGGTCCTTGTCAATTATAAATGTGGACACCAGGCCTGGTAAGACATTTGCCTCCTGTGCATGA
The DNA here is from genome assembly GCA_902168425.1 of Peromyscus attwateri. Lineage (NCBI taxonomy): Eukaryota > Metazoa > Chordata > Mammalia > Rodentia > Cricetidae > Peromyscus > Peromyscus attwateri. The sequence continues at coordinate 7,623 of CABHPP010130975.1, read as the reverse complement.
GGTCAGAGTTCAATCTCTAGCACCATAAAATTAAAAAAAACTTAAAATTAATAATAAATAAATAAAGCCAGGTGTGGTAACTCACACCTGTAATTCCAGCAGTTGAAAAGCTGAGGCAAGGGGCTAGAGAGTTGGCTCAGTGGTTAAGAGCACTCTTAACCTGCTGCTCTTCCAGAGGACACAGGTTCAGTTCCTAGCACCCGCATGGTGGGTGACACCCTTTTCTGACCTCTGCCACGTACCAGGCATACATGTGGTGCACATACATGCAGACAGACAGATAAGTAAAAATAAAAATAGTAATGATAATTTAAAAAGAAAAAAAGAAAAGCTGAGGCAAGATTATTGCCTTGAGACTGAGGCCAGCCTAGGCTACATAGTGAATTCCAGGCTGGCCTAGGCTTCAGAGTGAAACCATGTCTCAAAAACAAACATAAATAAAAGTAAGAATTGTTTCTCATGGAGCTGCTTAGATGCCAAGTGAGATTTGCACTGGCTGGTAACAGTGTCCAGCACATAAGAGCACTCAGATTCTACTCAGAAAAGCAGCAAGCCTACCCTTCCCAGGCCACACCCCAGACTTCCCTGTGAAAGCAGCTCTGCTGCTGGGCCTTGACAGCAAGGCTCTGAGGTTCAGAGGGTCAGAGAACCCACGGGAAAAGAACTAACAGCTCGAGCTGACCTTGCTTACTCTAGTAAAGGGAGGGATCCAGTCCCTTCCTCCCTGGAGTCAGAACGTGAATCTTACCTGTAGGGGCAGGCTAGCCCAGCTGACTCGGCAGTGGGGCTCGCTGGCAGCTCAGCCAGATTATCCCGCCGCCCGGGCACCAGGTAGCCCCAACCGTGAGTGTCTGAGTAGTGTAGAGGAAAACCATCCCAGGTCAGTGCCATGAGCTTAGGAGTGACCCGCATTTGCAGGCTGAGGAGGCTGGGGCCTGGAGTCCATGCAGGGTCATCTAGCCGAGGGCAGAGCTTCCGGTACCACCTATTGCCCCGACAGGGGAAAAAAAAAAAAAGTAATTCTTACACACTTAAGGAGTAAGGAAGGGTCTCTCTCTTCCATGATGTACCCAACCCACCTTCCAAGGCCTCCAGGCTTTCTGACAACTCAGATCAAGGATTATCGGTCCTCTCCTTTGGGGGGTTTTGAACCTATCTGGTGTCTCCTAGACTTATTCAAGCTATCTCAGAAGGTGAAGCCCACATGTCAAAGCTCCTTTCCAGCCCCCGTGCAGCCTCTAAGAGGAAGAAACAGATCTTCCTTCCCACCCATGAGAACCCCGCTGTTGTGGAGACACACAACTCTGTCTGAGACCAGGTGAGGCTAGCAGCATTTGCCTCCAGGGTCACGTGAGTACCGTGAGGCTACACCACTCTTCACTACGGCTGCCCTGTTTCTCATCTCTGCCTCCTCAAGGAAACTGCCTTATTTCCACAGGCACAACAGAACTGCCTCTGAACTATACACTCTTAAGTCTTACTACAGGTCAGCTGCACTGGCTGGTCTGTACCCCTGCTGCCCCTCCAAGGGAGATGAGTGCCATTTGTGCCCCCGCAGCCGCCACAGGCAGCATACGGAGCAGGGGCTCAATGCACGGTGCTGAATGTGTCCGGGTAGACACAACGGAGCAGAAATGCAAAGTGCAATGAACGCACACCAACCAAGGTCCAAGACCGCGCTGAGGCCCAGACCAAGAGTGCCGAGGAGCACGCAAGACAGTCTCTGTATGCCAGACAGTCAGTCAGTCTCACCCGGGGTGTCCGGGAAGGTGCTGGGGTCGCTTAGGCAGGAGGTCTATGGTGCTCTTCAGCTGCTGTAAACGGGTGCGGGCTACTACTTCTTGCTGAAGCTCCTCCTCCTCGCTAGGTGGTCCAGGATCTGTGCCAGGGTCAGGAGGTTAGGACCAGATGGGACACACAGGTCTGAAAGACTACAGCAACCCCTTCCTAGGGCCCCCTCGGTCCTAGGACTGTCCCAGAGATCACCCTGTCCCATCTCCCACCTAAGCTTCCCACCTTCCTGCTCCGTGGGTTCCCCAAAGGGCCCAGCTCCCTCGATGGGCAACTTGTTGGCTGAGGCTGGCTTCTTCACCTTCCTTGCCTTTTTCTGCTTAAATTCCTGCAAATCCCACTCCAGGTCCCAGAGCCAAGGGTCTTCTTTGTACCTGCAGAGCCAGTCCACCAGGCAAGGGTTAAGGCTGAGCTAAAATCCAGGCCTCCTACCTGCCTATCCCCTGCCTTGACCCAGGACCTGACTACCTCTCTCCTGAGAGCAACTGGCAAGCATCATTAGCCAGATCCATCAGCGACTTCTTCATCTCCCGCTGGAGCTCCTCGTATGTGCTCTGTGCCTCTTCCAGGTAGCGCTCCCAGTTCTGGTTGACCGGCAGGTAGGAGACACCCATCTCGAGCATGCCAGCCAGAGTCACTGGGTGGGGGCACCTTAGGGACAGACACCAAGGGCTGCCATAAATGACCACAGGAGACAAGGCTTGGGCCCAATTCCTAAGACAATTTGACAACCCAACCAGCTTTGTGGCACAGCTCTAAAATGGGACAGGCTTGAATCCAGCTTTACTGCTGCCCAGCCCCGCGCTGGTCACCTGACTTCTCAGGGCCTCAGTTCCTTTACCTGAAACATGGAACTAACATCCCCTCTTCAGGGGTGATATGAAAATGATGGGGGCGGAGAGAATGAGGGCCACTGAGTGACAGGTCAGTGTCAGGGACCGTACTAACAATCCCACACATGCCTATGGCCCTCACAACCAGGAGGGAAGTAGATCTGTGTGTACGTCTTGATGAAAACACCGAGGCTCACAGAAACCAAGTTACTTGTCTAAGGTCAGTGAGGATGCAGCAGTCACACTTTGAACCCTGGGTGCATAACAATGATCACTGACCATATCATCAGACTCACTAAAAAACAAAGACAGAAAACTGGGACCACACATGAGACGAGCCCCTGGGACTCCAGAAACCCAGAGTCCAGGGCCCACATGGCCTCCACTGAACAGAGGGGCTCCACTCTTTCAGCCTACAGAAGCTAAGTGACCAGCCTGAGAAAGAATCAGCCCCACCTGATTACAAGGGATTGGGTCCCAGGACCTACCCATCCCCGGGGTTTCACTTGGCTCCCCCTCACCTCTCCAAGAAGAGTGGCAGCTGCTGCTGGAAAACCTCATAGGTGGCCCACACATCACGGGCACAGTACTGCATCAGATCCTAGCACAAGGTGACAGGAACTGGGTGGGGTGGGGTGGACAGGGACAACCACCTACTACCACTGCCGGGTCTCGGGCAGATCCAACAGCTGTACCTCCCCAAATCCAGCTGCAGGTCAGTCACAGCCCATCTATCTGGAGCTCTGTGCCAACACTATACCTGGAAGTTCTCCCGGACATCTCTCATGCTGCCCTTGACGAACAGTTCCCGAGGCTCCTTCTCTAAGGGAGGCCCCCCCACATAAAGGCTGTGCACGTCTGCAAGATTATTAGCACTGCTGATGCTCATCCAGTCCCAAGATGAAACCTGAGAAACCGAAGGGAGGTCAGCTTGGTCTTAAGCCCAACAAGTAGCCCAGTGACCGGATCCTAAGCATCCCTTTGGGGGCAGTCTCAAGTGCACTCTCACCTCTAGACCACTGGCTTTCCTCTGGGACTTCTGACCTCGATGTGTGGGGTGCCCAGTCTTCCGCTTGCCCTTCTTGGCTGCCATCCACAGACTGCGCTGGAAACTGCTCAGCCCTGAGATGGCCATGTGCATGCTCATAGTGTCCAGAAAGCGCATGCGGGAGCCCTGGGAAGGGCAGGAGAGGAGAGGTGCAGCAGAGGGGCTAGCCGGCCACTGCTCGTGGTGTTGACTCCAGTCCCACGTTAGCTCCTCACATACTCTCTACCCTCAGCACACAGCCTCCAACACAAAACAGAAGTTCCATGCTTGTCCCAGCACCTGGGAGCGACCTGCCCAATTCTTGAATGTGCAGAACTGGCCCAGTCCCAATGCACAAGTCCTTCCCAGCTTCCAGCAACATCTCTGGGCAACTCTGGGCAGATGAGCTAAACAAGACCTTCAGAGCTATGGGCCAGACCCCCAGCTCTGGTCCTGGTGCTAGCCCTCACAAGCTGTGGTCCCTGACAAGTTAATAAGGCTGTCCATGCCTAGTACCCTAAATGCCAGGCTAAGGGTGCTGCCAGGGGTACTTCCTTGCCCTGCCCTTCACCTCAGCCTCTTATGAAGATTCAAAGAAAAAGCGGTTTTTACAATCTAAGAACCACTACTACTACTACACACCAGCAGTTCTGATTGCCTTGACACATGTGCTATTCAAAGGCTCCTAGAAGTACATTGAGGGAGCTTCTGTCAGCTCTCTTCACAGAAAGAGAGACTGAGGCTTAGAGGTGTTAAGCAGATAACACTGCCCATCAATGGATGAGGCAGGATGTGGCCCAGGCTGTAAGTCAGAGCCCTCAAAAGCTCTAAAATGCCCCAAAAAAGATCAGAACCATCTTATTCTGGAACAACTCCCAGTCCCATGCCAACACAGCTGTGACGGCACTCCTGGCAACCTTCAGGAAGAGTGGGGTCATCTGCCTCAACAGTTACAACACCACACTAAATTGTTTCAAGTCTGTTCTGGAGATCCAACAGCTGGTCAACGAAAGTCCCTGGGAGCAGTGGTCAAGAACGCACTGCTGGGGCTGGAGAGATGGCTCAGGGGTTAAGAGCACTGACCGCTCTTCCAGAGGACCCGGAGACCGAGCTCTTGGCCCAAACTGTGTCAAAGCCCGCCATTCCCACAAACCTTACCTGAATCAGGTACTGCTCCCTGATATGGGCTCGGTCAAAGGAAACATTGTGCCCCACCACTAACTGTTCCTGCCAGTCCTGCTGGGTGGAGCTGCCGGCACCAGCAGAGACATCCAAGGGGATTAGGTCAGCCGGCGATAGCTGGCTGGTCCAAGAGTACCGCTCTTCCACCAGCCGCCGGCTGCACCAGGAATACCTGAAGGAGATGAGAAGGGGGCAGATTTACCATAAAGGAATGGACTTCTGTACCACACCACCCACCGCATGCCACGTCCCCAGGGGGTGCTACGCACTCATACAAGTCAGGGGATCACTGGGGAAGGAGATGATAAAGTTTCCTTACTATCCAACTCCCACAGATTAACAAGGAGCTAAATGCTGTGGTAGTGGGTGCCGTGTGCAGGAAGGCGGGCAGGCCAGATGCCGAGTCTGCAGCCAGCTCTGAGGCCTTTATGGATATGACCAACCCCCACTCTGTCTTTAAGCACAAAACAGCTAGTGTTGCAAGTACTAATAAAGGAGAGTTGGTAATACAACCCAAAGTGGAGAATTTTTTAATTGAAAATGGCAAAAAAGAAAAAAAAATGATAGATGCTGTGTACACATACAGGGTGAATCATCTGAAGATTCTGAAGGAAAAAATAAATCATGCACCTTCTAGGAGCAACCACCCTCAGTGAGATGCCACAGAGCACACCATGATGAGAGAATGTATGTCCATGTGCAGAGTGGGTGTGGCAGAGGCAGAATGGGCGCTGGTCGCAGGGTCCTGACACTCACTCAGGAAAAGGTTAGTCTGCTCAAGGTCCCAGGGCAAAGGGGGGAAGATGGCCACTGACAGAGAACAAGCCCCACACCGTTCCAAAGGCCTGAGGCCATCCAGTAGACAATACCGCTCTGCAACCTTTAGGGAAGACATGCAGGACCTGCCTCAAGTTCCAACCGCAAAACTAGCTGCTTTAAAGCTGGCCAACTCTAATGCACACTCCACGGTGGGACTGCATATGGCACTCAAGCTGGAATCCTTCCTTTTACCCCAGCCGGTCAAGCAAGGGCTCAAGAATGCTAAATACTCAAAGCTATGAAGATGATAAGGACTTCAGTTAACAAAAGCCATAGTGGTGTCTAGACACAGGCCTGTAGCTGTTCGTGAAGCTATCTTATTATAAACTTGTGATTTACCAAAAAAAAAAAAAGTGGGGAGGGGGGGACATTAGGATGAGCTGGAACCCATGCTATCAATACCAGAGTTCTCCTTGGAACTCTCAAACGCCAAGAGCCTGGGTGATATCCCTTCAGGCAGATGACTGACCAAAGCCCTTACCAAAGCCTTTAGGAAGACTTATGGGAGACTCAGCGGTCCAGGCTCCCATCCAACTCCTACAAGTTGTGAGCTGGTCGGGTTATACGACCGCGTGACAGAGCATGCCAGGTTAAACATGGACCGCTATCGAGGCACACCCACAACCACACTAGTCAAGACTACTAGGAGAAAGGTCTTTGCATAAACTTAGGCCTCGGCACTGGCTTCTGCCATCAGGCAGACTAAGCGACGCCCCCCAGTACCACTGGCTAAATGGAATGAGAATGGAGACAGAATGGGAAGGAAAAGAGAGAGAGAGGTGAAGTGGGGAAGGCAGGAGAAGAGAAGGGGGGCCTGACTTGTCCAACATGACCAAGTGTCCAAAAGCCTCATCGTCACTGGTTTCCTTGGAGCCACCAAAGCCTACTTTATCTTTTCAACTGGTGGCCGGTATCCCCCTTGACTCTGGCCATCAATGCACAAGCACTGCGGTTCTTATCGGAACTTCAGCTAAATCAATGCAGAGTCACCATCTAGAGTCGCTCTTTTTAGCCAGTAATGCCTACCTTATCTATTTAGCCATGCTTTCACCATTTTCAACTGCATATTTAACATTTCGCAGCTTTCTGTACAAAGATGTAGCTTCCAATAGGAATAAAGAAACTG
>CABHPP010130974.1:14975-38920 GCA_902168425.1 Peromyscus attwateri | reverse complement strand
GAGAGAGAGAGAGAGAGAGAGAGAGAGAGAGAGAGAGAGAGAGAGAGGAGGGAAGAGGAAGAGCGGTGGAAAGGGAATAAGAGATGAATACAATAAAATTATATATTCATAATAACATATGGAAAATGTATATACGTGAAAATACCCTAATGAAACCAATTAGTATATATATTTAACATCTGCTAGTAAAAACATTAATTACAAAAAAAGTAAAGAAGGAGAATGGACCATGAAAAAATAAATGTTGCCACTCTGAAAGGTCAGCCTGGCAATCAAGTAAGAAATTAAGACAGTTAAAAGGAAGGAGACCAAAATGGAGTCCAGGAAATATATTGAAAGTTCAAACGGAGCATGGACAACAAGATTGGAAGGAGAAGATGAGTGGGAGGAACACCGAGGAAACATAATTTAATATTTGACGGGTAACCAAATAAGCAAAGCGGAACGCAAGTCTAAACTGATGTGGGTACCTCACTAAGGCATCCAGGTGCCCGTTATGGAAGGAGAACATCCGAAGAATACAAAGGTCTAGGAGGTAGATGGAGAATGAAAGGATGGAAGGAGAGCAAGGAAGGGAGAGAAAGAGGGAGGGAGACAGAGAGGACAGGCTGGAGTTCAGAAGAAAGCAGAGTATAAATGAAGGCCTTCTGGTGACAATAGGAACTTCTGTGGAGGTATAGTCACTTAACACCTCACCCTCCCAAGTTGCAGCTCGCTCCCAAGGCAAGGGCAAAGATGCATTCTCCTCCTAACTCAGCCTATTTACAACTCATCATTTGTTTGAATATCAGGACTTTTGTTCTAGCTGCAACTTTGGAGCACACAAGTTCTGAAAAGGAAGCAGAAGAGGAGAAGGGGAGTTACCCAAGGGAATGTAAGCTTGAGATTTGGTTTTTGGTTTTTTTTTTTTTTTAAAAAAAAAAAAAAAAGAGGATCTCATGTATCCCAGGCTGCCTGGAGCTCACTAGGCAGCCAAAAATAACCCCTTGCCCCCACTTCCTGAGTGCTGGTTTACTTATAAATCTGTGAGCTACTATGTGAGAAAAGTCACATTCTACATGCCTTGTTGGATGACACTGAAACTTTCTAGGTGTTTTATGAGTTTATGTTTGTCTCTTAATCAACATCTTTTGAGAAATTTCAACCCTTATCAGACAAACTGTTAGGTCTTAGCCATTTGTCCTGAGTTGGAGACCTAACACTAACTATGTAAATAATAATAATAAGTAATTTATTGATATCCAATTGCAAAGGCTAAGCTCTGAGTCACTAGATTAGGTCCTGAGTAGATTGTATAACACCTGAGTAAATAACGAAATAATGAGCACATGGGGAGGAGTAGGTGATTTGTGTGTATTTACATAAAGACTGAGGCTTCAGTGGGAGGGGGCCAGGTCAGAAAAGGCACTTGCCACCAAGCCTGATTCTGCAAGTTAAAGGAGAAAGCATTGACTCAAAAAAGTTGTCCTGCGTTTTTTTTTTTTCACATATGTGCCATCATGCAAGTGTGTGTGTGTACACACACACATACACACACAAACAACAATAACAATAATAATGACAAAATGATTAGTTAAAATTTAAGTAGCTTTCCTAACACGAGGCACCCCACCCCTCTGCTGCCCTCTGTGTTAGGGGTTAGGAAGCAGGCTGTCTCTGGGTGGTTGCAGTTCCCTAAACACCAGGTTTGGCAAATGGAGTACTTGCTGTATTTCAAGCCATCTTCCCGTCTTGGCCTGGTGGCTTTGTGCAGGTTATAATCTATACAGCAGCATTTAAACTAAAAATATCAGAATTTTCTCTGAGACTTTCTGATTTTACATACTTTGACTGTTCTCTTTCCATGGGGAATTCTGTTGCTTTTATAATCAGTAAACAATATAATCAGCAGTAAACAATCACAGCCCCCAGGAAAGAATAGCCATAGATCAGCAGCTTCCAAAGTACTTGTAAACATAAAGTAATATTCAATATTCATGTCTTGTTGGTACAATTTTCGGAAATAATCAGTTTCAAGATGAGCTGCAATTTATGGTGATCTTAAAGTGCAGAGTGATGATTGAAAAGGGAGTAAAAAAGAGTATAGGGAAAATGGGAGCAGCATATTATTCATGCTTCAATCATCCCGACTCCTCATGCAGAACTGTTCTGCCTACCTTACTCATCAGGGGTGTATTCACTACATATTTTATTCTAGGCACCATGGTAGATGTTAGGACTGCATTAATCTATGCCTAGTACACAGTCTCAGTTTCAAAAACTCACTAAAGAAGCAGCAAGTACAGCTTCATTACAATATAAAGAAAAGCTTTATAGTCAATGAGATGTCTCATAGGTAAAGACAGTTGCTGCCAACTCTGATGTCATGAGTTTGATCCCTGTGATGAACCACATGGTACAAGAAGAGAACTGACTCCCCCAAGTTGTCCGCTAGCATCTACGTGTGTGCTCCCACACACAATAAATAAGTAGATAAATACGTATTTTCTTTTTAAAAAAAATGAACACATTGTTATAAGCTTGCAGGAGTACTTGTGAATAATTTTCCTGCATGTGCAAGGGGCATCAATATCTAACGTTGGTATAAAATTGTAAGAAAACCCTTTGTGTGGAGAAAAGTGGAAGAAGGAAGTGAAAGGAAGAGTATAGCTCTGTGAATATTCAGAGCTCTATTTATTCAATACAAGGCTCCAGTAGAGAATATGGTGTATGAAGGGCCAGCCTGAGGAAGCAGGATGGAGTCAGAGGCAAAGTGCTTCATGAGACTAAAGTCTAGGAAACTCTGTCACCATCTGTCCAGAGAATACAGGCTGATTTTAGTACCATTGCAAGGTCATGTAGCAGCATGTCTCTCAGGAAAAGGATTATAGATGTTGACGGCTGGGATGGATCTTTAGGGTGTTATTGTTCTATTTAGCCCCAAATGCAAACATTAGCTCTGCTGCTCCATGTGGTATATGGAGGAAATATTTCCATCCCATATTCCTAAAAGTTTGATGTCTCTCTGGACAATAGAAGCAATAAACCCCCACAGGATTAAGCTAGTAGCTGTGAACTGGTATGCTCCTTGTAATATGGAAAATTCTGTAAATACAGGCACTTTCCCCTGTTCCCTAATTTCACTCCACCTCCTTCAGCAAGAGCATACTTGCCTAAGAATGTGGGTAACAGAACCTGTTTTTGAGGGCTTCCAAGTAGGGATTTCACAACTTAGTATATGGGTTCTATTAGAAAAGCACTGAGTATTTTAAGATTAAATAAACTCCTTTGTTGTACTTCCTCAATAATACAAAGAAAAGAGATCTGCAAATCAGCATGCTTACTCTTCTGCAGATCTCTGTGGCTCCTCAGCATCTGTCCCCAGAGCACAGACTTCTGATCATCCCTTGGGTTCAAAAGTAACATGGCACTCAAAAGAGTAGATTATCAACAGCTTGAAATTCTGCTGGGTTACATTCTTATCAATGTGTACTACAGATTTTGAATTATATTATATTCTTCTGTACTCTGAAAACTGACCCACCAATATGCTTTCCCATTCTAATCTGCTCAGAAACAACAGACTGATGATTTAATCAGTATAGATCATTATAAGATCCATAAATCACTCCCTTAACCACTGAATAATTCTTTCCCTGGTTAAGAGAACTAAACTTCAGTATTTTCACAAAATGTGAAAAATCTAAAACATCTTTGAAACAATGTAGCCCATTGTTGTCCAAAGGTTTTGTGAGAAGTGTGCACAGTATAATGGACCTATAGCCTAGAAGGATTCTAGCATTCGATCTATGGACCTTTTGGTGAAATCAAGCTACATACTTGATATTGCACACTTCTAATTATCATATTCATCATATATGCACCTTCTCAGAAGTAAGCTTATGAAAAATTCCATGGTGTTGGAGATCTAGGATTCAATATATTCACTTGTATAATCGGAGCCCACTCCATATTGGTTGTTAAAAATGAATATAATATATATATATACACACATATATATATATATACATATATATATACCTGAATTGCTGTATTAAAGAAAAGGTAGATAGTGAATTCTTATCTCTGGTGGAACATATAATAAAGAGATGGTTAACAAGGACTGTAAAGTGAGGCCTGCCTAGAAAAATGGCTCTATAGTTAAGAATAAATGTTGCTTTGGTAGAACTCAGTTCCTAGCACCCATATTCAGCAGCTTACAATACCCTATAAGTCCAACTCCAGGAGAGCTGATGCCCACTTGTCGCCTTTACAGCCACTCAGACTCATATGCACATATCCATACACATAATAGATAATAAGACAAATCCTCTTTTTAAAGTACTATATAAGCCGGGGGTGGGGGGTGGGGGTGGCACATGCCTTTAATCTCAGCACTCAGAAGGCAGAGGCAGGTGGATCTCTGTGAGTTTGAGACCAGTCTGGACTACAGAGTGAGTTCTAGGACAGCCAAAGAAACCCTGTCTTGAAAAAAAAAATTAAGTACTGTATAGTTAGTATACACCAAACAGTATCTTAATTAATTCATCCAAGCTTCATAATAACTTATGAATTGAGTGGCAACTATCACTGCCATTTAGGGAAGAAAATACAAAATATATGTAAGGCAACAATGTGTAAGGTTCACAGTTGCATGGCCTGCAAACGGCAAAACCAGAACTGAAGTGTAGGAAGGTTGGCTTTTAGCAACCTGTAGTATGCAACAGCCACTGCTCCAGAGTGTTTGTATCCCACCCATATAATTCAAGGTACAACTTTGGCTATATTTCTTCCGTTTTAGTCACTGCAACCTCAGTGTCATAATAGCAAGAAGCTAATCATCTTCATCTCATAAAATTTTCTCTCCCCCCACAAGAAAGCTTTAAAAATACTTGGGAGGAAAAAGTCTTTTACAATATAGGAACTCTACTGCTTCCCACAGTGATGTGGAATTGCTACTTAGCAACATTATTTCTATGGAGTGATGAGAGTCCTTCAATGCTGAATACAGCTGAGAGTATACTACTTTTGGCAGCCCAGGACTCAAGGATTATGTTCCCCCAATCATTTGTGTCTGTATTTTAAGATGTTGCTATCAAATTTAATCCACTGTTGTTTGGAATAACTAATCGAAGAGGCCTTATTCTTCTGAACCTCAGTCAAGAGCTGAAAGGAAGCCCTCAATAGAAAAATGTAATTTTTGTAGACAGTCTTGTTTGCAGCATGCCCTAGACAGTTTAATAAACTTTCACATGAAACCTGATACTGGACTTCAAAGACTCACCATGGCTAATTAACTCAAGCAATTCTTCCTTCCCATGCTTAAGAAAAGAAGCAGTGATGTAATCAGTGTTCTAGGAATTGCCTGTCCCTAGACAAACAGTGCCTGCTTGGGTGGGTCACCAGCCTCATCCTCTTATAGAAGGGTCTCAAGGATAAAACTGATGAATCACCTTGAAGCATCAACATGGGATTAGAAGCAAGTGCTCTGTGGTAGGGTCTATACTGTTGCCAGTTTGGGCCCAGGATGGGCAAGGGAGGAGCAGATCTGAGGATAAACACACCTCTTGCAAGTTTCTAACACGTATCTCTGTTTTACAGGATGCCTTCCGGGCCATGCACCTAGATCTCAGCATTGTGCAGCTGTACCTTAAGCCACTGCTCATTGGAGAACTTTCTCCAGAAGAACCCAGCCAGGAGAAAAACAAAAATGTAAGTATAGCTTTAGGATCCAATGGCATATAAAGATTGGGGATAAGGTATATTTTGAGGTCAAGTTACTGTTTTCTGTGAGAATATGAAGCCGTAGTAAGGTACAATAGCTCCTTATTATCTTAAGGGTGTACATCCTAAGACTTTCCCTCAAGTGGAGGCCTGAAATAATGGGTAATATGAGCAGTATCTGCAAGAAATGTGAAGCTAGGAGAGTAGGTATGACTACTAGGATGTCTACTAAGTAACTGGACAGAAAGTAGTGTGTACAGTGATAGACACAATGGATAAAGGGGTAATTCAGGTTAAAGACAGGGTGGAGCAGAGTGGCAGGATATCTTATCATTATGCTCAGAGCAATGCACAACTTGCAAACTCTCTTATTTTCTCTTTACTATATTTTGACTAAGAATGACTACAAGTAAGTGAAACCACGGAAAAGCAAGCAAGCACTATTTTTTTCCTGTTATTGAAGTTAGAGATTCTTTTCTTGTATAATATATCCTGGTTACAGTTTCCCTCTTCCTCTACTCCTCCTAGTTCCTCTCCCACTTATCTTCCCATCAGGATCCACTCCCTTTCTGTCTCTCATTGGAAAAGAACAGGCTTCTCAGAGATAATAATAAAATATAACAAATAAAATATGAGATAAACATAAAAACCATCACATGGATTTGTAGAAGACAAAATAACAGAAGGAAAAGAGCCCAAGAGAAGGCACATAAATCAGAGATCTACTGGTTCACACACTTGGAAGCCCCAGAAAAAGCACTAAAGACATAATGTATACGCAGAGTACCTGGTTCAGATCTGTGCAGGATTTGTGCATGCTGCTTTAGTCTCTGTGCGTTTATGTGAACTTTGCTCATATTGATTTAGAGGGCCATGTTTTCTTGGTGTCCTCCATTTCTTCCGGGTCTTACACACTTTCTGCCTCCTCTTCCTTGATGGAGATATCCCATTTAGGGCTGAGAATTCCAAGATCTCTCTCACTCTCTGCATAATGTCTGTGGGTCTCCTTATTTGTTCCCATCTGAAAGTGGAAGCTTTGCTGATGATGGCTGAATCAGAGTATAGCAGATTATCATTTGGAATTATTTTAACACTATGTTTGTGGTTTTATTTTTGTTTTAGATCAGTATTTGGTTTTACTCTATGTCCCTGAGCTACCTAGTCTCTGGTTCTTGGTCACCCAAGCAGTGTCGAGTATAGGTTTCATCTCATGGAGTGAGTCAAATCAGACATTGGTTGGGTACTTTCCACAAGCTTTATGACATCATTTCTTAGCATATCTTACAGGCAGAACACTGTAGATCAAAGGGTTTGTGTTTGGCTTGGTGTTTTCATTTCTCTTTTGGTAGCATGCAGAGTACCTTCCTGTACCAAAGATACAAGAATGTAGAGGTGAAGGTTAAATTAGACACCAGCTCAATTTCTCCATGTTCAGTGAGTTATGTAAGTGCTGTCTTCAGCAATGGACCCTTGTTGTCAGTTTGTAGAGAACAATATATTGGCTTGGCAAGAGCCTGAGTTATTTGAGGATTTCCATTGGACCCTGTTGGCCAAAAACTCAATTAGATGCATGAGGATCAGGTCCTGGTACTGGAAACTTCATTTGGTGACAAGAGATGGTCACTTGGGACTCTGTCTCCCCTATTATTTGACAATTTCATTTAGATCACCTTCATATATGGTTATCTTTTAGGAAGTTTCAATTGCATTAGTTTTCCATACTATCCATCAAATGTCCCTTAATTCTAGCTGTCTCTCACCATATTCCCTCCCTCAACCCCCTTTCCCCTCCTCTCTTGATCCTCCCATTCCAGTCCCTCACCCATTTATCCATGATTATCTATTCTATTTCCCTTTTCTAACACGATCTGGATGTTCCCTCTAGTCTCTTATTCTATATCTACTCTCTGTAGTTTTATGGATTGTAGCTTGGTTATCCTTGACTAACATCCACATATAAGTGAATACATACCATACTTATCTTTCTGGGTCCAGGTTAACTCACTCAAGATGATTTTTTTCTAGATCTATCCATTTGCCTGCAAATTTCATAATGTTGTTTTTTTAATAGTTGAGTAATGCTCCATTGTGTAAATGTACCACATTTTCTTTATCCATTCTTACATTGAGAGACATCTAAGATATTTCCAATTTCTGGCTCTTATGAATAGAGAGCATCAATAAACATGGTTGAGCAAGTGTCTCTATGGTAGAATGAAGCATCCTTTGAGTATATGCCCCTAAGAGTGATATAGCTGGATCTTGAGGCAGATGATCCTCATCTTCCTGAAGAACCCCCACACTGATTTCCATAGTAGCTGTACAAGTTTGCACTCCCACCAGCAATGGAGGAGTGAGTGTTCCCCTTACTCCACATCCTCCAGCATGAGCTGCCACTTGTTTTATTGATCTCTAAATATGTAGATTCTGCATATTTCGAATATCATAGTTTTCCTTGGAAGATTTTTTTCTTTACTTTTTTATATATATAAAATGAAATATGATCATATTTTATTCTCAGAACAAAGCAATGGAATTTATAGCACTTCATCCTATATAAGTTCTGTATCTCTAAGCATTCAATTCATGCCAAGCAACTCAGACATGGTTTTATTTCTGTGGCTGCTTTTAATTATGTGTTTGAAGCCTAACTAAGCTGAGTTGCATGGGAACAGAGACTGACTCATTTATTCTTGTGTCATCCAACCTTCTACACAGGATCAGACATGCAGCAAGGCCTCTACAATTAGCTGTTGAATGAAAGATGTAAATAAATCTTAACCATGCCCCATTTTATATGTAGGGAAATGATCATTCATGAAGAATAACTTGCTTTCTGAACACAGCTACTTTATCAAAGAACTGGGCCTCAAAATCATTCCTCTCTAGTCCCACAGGTTCTTAACTGTTCCTCAAGATAGGCATTACTCTTTCTTTACTGGTTTGACTGTTTTAAATACTGTCGTCTAATGGTTCTACATGACTAAAACTTTGCTGGGGTGATTTTACATAAAACATAAAGGGTTTTAATTAATAACAAAAATTCACTTGCTTGAAATTTATTTTTGTAGAAACTTAGCTGCATCTGATATGTAACCAGAACTCATGTGTACAGAGCAATGACCCATATAGTACTATAATGTAGACAGAGTAAAAGCTTTATTCACTGTTTTTTTAAAAAGAGAATATGGACTCAAGAGACAAGACTACTTTGAGGGAATGAAATTGTTTTGCTCATGTCTGTAATACTTGGGTTCACTTTGTACACATGCATCCCGCACAGCTATGCACCAAATGGCATAGCTCTGTCTGGAAGATTGGACTCTGAGGGTGGACAACATGAATCTCACCTTAACCCTGCTCATCTCAAACCCATTTAGGCCCATTCTCAAACTTCTCTGAGCCAACTGTTTTTCTGTGTAAGGTAGTATTTAAAACATAGTAAATGTTCTACAATAAAGATGTTATCATTATCATGAACATAGTGGTGGTACTAGAGCTTAAAAACCCCCATACATGTCCCCAACACTTGTAGCAGGTGACCCTGGATTTAAAAGTAATAGCAAAGGTTGTTATTCCTAAAGAGTTTCCAAAGGGCAAAACAAATTCAACTAACTTCTGAGAGCTAAGAGATGATCGTTATTTAAACTATTGTTCTTCTCTGAGAATTAAGGTGGACTGAATTTTCTGTTTGACAACTGTGTGGCTACTTGAGCTACTACTATAGAAAACTGAGTGTCAGGAAGTGTGGGCTTCAGTCCAGCATCTGGGACTGGCTTCTTAATTATTTTGAGGCAGTTGCTCTTCTGAATTTCAGTGACCTTCTACTCTGTATAATTGTACTGGAAAAGAGAAGGCTAGGAGAAACCCTAGAGACAAATTAATATCAGAAGCTCATTAAAACTGCCTTTGGTCACCATAACTCCAAATTTGATGATAGTTGGACATTGGCTTATGGGAATTTTGGACTGACAATAGGTCCTTTAAAAGTTCCACCAATCACAAGTGTGCCCACAAATATAAAAGCATGTGATATCCACAAACAGTTAGGGGATATATTTAAACAAATATGGACTTAAAAAGCATCATAAGCTACTTCTGTAATTTCACAGCTTGGTGGTTGTGTAACCCTGGAACTAGGTTCTGTGATACTTCTTATTCATCTATCGATCTCCCTGAAGAAGAGGCCCTTCATATCCAGATGAAAAGTTCTCACCAGTGAAATGGATACATAGTGTATGTCTCTGAAAACAACACACAATTGGTACCCTTTAGCCAAGGTTCACTTTCTATAGTTTTGGTGATCTATCATCAACCAAAGTCCCAAAACATTCCATAGAAAATTCTAGAAAAAGTCAATGTATTTATCCTCAGTTATTCTGAGGGAAATGAAATTTTTACCATCCCCCATTATTCTTTCTAGGATATGAATCATCTGCTTATCCAGTGTATTCAAAGTGTATAATTAGAGACCAATTTATCTTTTTAGTCATCCTGGTTATGAGATGGCACAATCTTTGGTCTCAGACATACACTGATAATTTGGTATATTTTCTCTCTGAGTAAAGGAATCTACTGTGTAGTCTTTTACACACCCCATAATTCTTCAAAAACTCCTTCTTCCATCTTCCTCCAAATTCCCTCTCCCCCTCTTTCTCTTCTATAAAGGAGAAGGAATTTTTAATGTGAGGCTTCTGGACATGACAGCACCTTCCCTAAGCTGATTTCTAAGCTTCAGTAGGAGATGTCCATGCAAGTCTGAACACTTGAGTATAAAAGGAAACTCAGGCCAACTCTGAACCTTCCTAAGAGGAATTAGGGGAATTATCCCACTCACAAAATTCCACATCCTAAACCCCAAACTTGTCAGAAGTATAAATCTATTTATTGTAAAGTTGTACCTGAGAATAAAGACTTATAATGTGTATAAAAGGTTAGGCAAACATCATTGCTCCTAATTTTAACTCTTTGATTCAAAGTGAATTTCATTGAATTTTCCATAAGGAAGTGTAAATGTTAACATGTTTTTCCTCTGCCTCTGACTATACAACCTAATAACAAAGCTAAGATTTGGGGCACCAGTTACTCACAAAGAGGTAGATAATATAGTTTAAGATGTCTTCAGTGGCCCACAAGATGTCTCAGCAGGTAAGGAGTTTGCTTCACAAACCTGACAACCTCAGTTTGATTCCCAGAACCAGTATAAAGGTGTAAGAAAAGAACCAGCTCCACAACGCCTTTCCTCTGACCTCCACATGCATATGACATATGTGTCACCCCCCACAGACACATAAAATAATAATGAATATTTTTATTTAAAAAATTTATTCATTTTACATACCAACCACAGATCCCCCTCCCATCCCTCCTCCCGCTTGCCCCAGCCTCCCCTCCCCAACCCACCCCTCATCCCCTCCTCCCGAAGGGTAAGGACTCCCATGGGGAGTCAGCAAAGCCTGGTACATTCAGTTGAGACAGGACCAAGCCCCTTCCCCTGCATCAAGGCTGAGCAAGGCATTCTACCACAGGTAATGAGTTCCAGAAAGCCGGCTCATGCACCAGGGATAGATCCTGATCACACTGCCATGGGTCCCTCAAACAGACCAAGCTACACAACTGTGTACCACATGCTGAGAACCTAGTCCAATCTCATGCAGGCTCCACAGCTGTTGGTCTAAAGTTTATGAGTTCCTACAAGCTTGGTCCAGTTGTCTCTGTAGATTTCTCCATCATGATCTTGACTCCCCTTGCTCATATAATCCCTCTTCCCTCTCTTCGACCGGACTCCCAGAGCTCGGCCTTTAGCAGAAATATCACTTAGGTTAATGTGTATAAACGTTTGGAAATCAGACCAGTTGAGAGTGTGGCTGGAGCAAGAGAAAAGTAGCAGGATTTTAGAGATGTATGACAGGAGTATGGGAATGGAAAAGAGAGAGCTGTCCAAGTAATTCCAGCACTAGAAGTCTCATTTCAAAATTCATTGATGTAACTTAAAAACGCATGCATAATACTCATGGGCACAGACCACGTTAACCAGCAAACACACACTGGTGCTAACAGTCTTGTTCCCAGGGGGATCCACTGAGAACATCTCTGAACTTTTATCCCTCAAGCTAATCTACCTAGAACACGTTGTTCTTTGTTTACCTTCATCTGTAAGGGATTCACTTGTATGCAGTAAATAATTAATGACTGAAAAAGCACTTGCACACTATAGTAGTAACTATGGTAGTACATCCTCATGAACAACAAGTTCTCCCAAATGTAAATAGAGTTCAACTCAGCACTTGAAATAATAGTGATGGTTTCAAAAGTGACTGTTGGGCTTCATACATATTACAACTGCTCCACTTTGCCTCCCCCCAGCCCAGAAAACAATTGCTTTTACCTGCCCTCCCTAACAGCTGGGGAAAGATTTGCACATCGCAACTCATTCTTTCTTGCCCATAAGAAAAAAAAATATATTATCACCATTTTTCAAGTATTTCATTTGTTTTAAGTTTCATTGTCATTGGTTTTAAATTCTAAGCAAATATATTCATATTAATAAAGTAATTCATTACTAACTTGGTAACAACTTGCATTCATTTATCTTTATCCTTCATATGAAGGAACTAATTCCAACCTTGAATATTCATTTCACAGCCACAGTTGGTGGAAGATTTCCGTGAATTGCGCAAGACATTAGAGACGATGAATATGTTCAGTGCCAACCTGGGGTTCTTCTTTCTCCACCTTGCACAGATCTTGGTTTTGGAAGTCTTAGCATGGCTAATACTACGTCATTTCGGCACTGGCTGGACTGTTACGATACTCGTTTCTTTTCTTCTTACAGTTTCTCAGGTAAGCAGGTGTTGTCAGCTTAGGCAGCAGCCTCAGAGCGAGCCTTCGGTTTTTTCATCCTTCTGTTTTTTATTTGAAAACTTCATACATGCATTCAATATATTTTGATCATATTCATGTCTCACTATCCCCTCCTATCCCACTCAAGACACTACCTCGTCGGGTGGTGGTGGTGGTGGCGGCGGTGCACGCCTTCAATCCCAGCACTAGGGAGGCAGGGGCAGGCGGATCTTTTTGAGTTCGAGGACAGCCTGGTCTACAGAGCGAGATCCAGGAAAGGCACAAAACTACACAGAGAAAAGACACCACCTCATTGTATCTCCCTGCCAACATTGTGTCCTCCTTTTTAAATGATATTTTCAGCCCACTGGGTCCAATTAGCACTTTCCATATGCACAAGGATGTGGGATCATACACTGGGACACTTGGAACCTACTGGTGGCCACACCCACAAATTAAAGTGACTCTCCCTTTCCTAGAATCCAGTAGCTCCTCAGCTAGGGTGGTGCCTCAGGAACCGCCTATTAGCTTGTTTAATCTTGTGTAGCTGCTATGTGTCACATGTGTAACAGACATGTCGTATCCAGAGGACAGCAGTTCTTAGCTCTCTTCTTCATCTTCCATTTCCTACATTTTTTCTGTCTCCTCTTCAGCACTGTTCTCTGATCCTCTGTAGAAGGGCTGGTACACATTTTAGCACACTACTCATGAGTTTTAACATCTTTAACACTTTAACAACAAAAGTGTTGGACTCCAGTTCTCTCATCTATAAGATGAGGATAACAATGGATATGGAATTATTCTAAAGAAGACTAAGGATGTTAATCTATAAACAAGGGTAGCACAGTACCTAGCATATGGTAATGGTTAAATGAATGGCAGTTGATATTGTTCACCCAGTTTTATCCAATTATAATAACTAAATTTCTATCCTCAGCCATATAGCATCCATCTTTATCTTTCATTGATTAATCCACCATCACTTACCAGTCCATTCATTCTTCAAGGGGAAAAATTGCATCTTAATATATGAGAATAAAAAACACATGCACTCAGTATAAATGACGTCAGCAAATGGAACTTAGACCATTTGATAAATTTTGTTAATTTCTATATGCATGTCCAAATGTGACCTCATATAAGCACAGGCTATGTACAGATATGAAAGAAAATTCATATGTTCCCTGTCCTGGATAAAGGAGTCCTCCAGGACTTAGAGAACCACTCAGAGGAATATTGTATGGAAAAAGGGGAAAGCAAGTGCTACCGGAACAGGAAGAGGCCATTCATTCTTGGTGGAATTACTCAGGAAGGTTTTCCAAAGAGTGATGTTTCCAGATAACAGAATTTTTACATCAGTTTGTTTCTTGAAAAGTCAAATTTCTTTATTCTTTAGAAAGTCCATTTTTAGAAACAAATATTCATTTGATGCTTAGCATAAACTTGACCCTTTAACATAAACTTTGACGCTTGCACAACACCCCCAAGGGTTTGTCATTATACCCAGGGAGAATCAGACAGATCACTGAGGGTCAGAGCTACTCTACTGTACAACTTGCCCAGAGTTGTTCATCTCTTAAGTATTGAAGATTCCAAACTTATTAGGCACTAAGGTCCATGCATGAACTTCATACTCTACCACAGAAGACACCAAAGGGTGACAAAAAAGTGTTCAAGGCAGGAAAGACCACTAGTGTATTTAGATGGAGGTTATAGAGTTGGTGATGTGTGTAGGAAATTGAAATTAAACTTGGATGGAGATCAGATAAGACCTCCCACTATCCTCTGTCAGGCTTGCAAGTCTACTTGTAGACTTAATGATTCCTTCTTGATTTTGTAACTTCTCTAACTTTCTTTCCTTTCTTAGGCTCAAAGTTCATTTTTACAACATGACATAGGACACCTTTCCATGTTTAAGACGTCCAAGTGGAACCACCTGATGCACAAATTTGTAATGTGTCACCTCAAGGTACAAGATATGAGGAAGTGTGATGGAGATTACAAATGTAACTGCCTAAGGCAGGGGTTTCTCTGTCTTGAATGTGTACTCAAACCAGCAAAAAGTGTTCTGACATTCACAAATGAGTAAAAATGTCTTTATAAGATAGGTTTTATATATAATAATATTTAATATAACATTGCAAAATCAAATTTTAAGAAAAAAGTGTTTAGTGTTTATTTTTGTATGATTCTGATAAACTATTTGGCTCAATTCACATTGTCCTAAGGAATGTTCACAGAAGAATATTTGTGTCCTTAAAATCGAGATATGTACTGGAAAATCATGAATGGAGATCTTAGAAGGGATGTGAAGATTTTCCTTGGAGAATTCAGCAGACCTAATTACTCCAGAAAGGTTGAGGCTAAGTACATAAAGGAAAAATGCAATACCAGAGAACATATAAAAACTAAGATAAAGAATACTTGAGGAAGGCAAGGCAATTCTACTGAAGAGGATTACAAAACAGACTTCTGCTAGAGTTGATAATAAAAACTGACATTATTCTCTGAGAATGGAATAAGTTGTCTTATCCAGCAACTTCAGTAAGCTTCTGTGTATGAATGAGTGAAAGAACAAATGAACGGAGATGATAGGACTGCAGTGTGAAGGGCTTTTGTCTCTGGCAATGCTCAGTATGCCATCCCAAGACCATCATGTCTATCTCTGGCCTTTTATAACATTAGGAGATAAGCTAAATCTCTACTTTTCTCTGACTGTCTTCATTTCTTACCATGTACTCTGGCTCTGAAGGTGAGAAAATGCCCCCTCCCCACCAAAACATCTCAAACAAATCCTACCATTCTCGCTAGAACCCCATAGGAAAAGTCCTCAGACATTGACTCATGTTCCTTTTTCTTCCTTAGCACAGTCTCTTTGTATTACTTCTCAAACATAACCACTTGGTTTCCCAGCCTAGAAGTAGGCAATTAATTAATAGAGTGAAGAGAATGCTGGAGCCAAAATACTGGAGAGCAGTGAGCCGGCAGCCATGGATAACAAATGATAAGAAATGGTGGGCAGGAACTTGAAGGAGATGAAAGCTGCCCTGTGCCAAGGGCAGAACTATTTCCCTTGAGGCCAGTGTCTCATGTAAGACTCACAAGATGGATATTACAGCACCGCTATTTTTCAGATAAAATGAGTCTTCAAAGGGCTTGACTAAGCCAATGTCTTCAAACTGGTTAAGTAGAGAAATTAATACCACAATATTAAATAATGCAGGCCAGAGTGGAGCTTCTCAATTTGAACTATAATTTGGAGGCAACTGAGGATCTTGGTAAAAGTAGGTATGCCTAGACTACTAAAGATGATCTGATTTATTTTCAGTGCTATCTGGGTGTCAAGCATGGGTGAAGCTCTTTGGATAATTCTAGCCTAGAGCCAACACTGAGAACTACTATTCCAACAACAAATCCTCTTGTGTTGAAACTCAGCCTCTTATGAACTGGGTCACTTTGAACAAGTTATTTAATGTTTTTGCACTCCAGTTTTTTCACTGAAAAGAAAATGAAGATAGATGGATAAAAGCTTCAACCTGTGGTATTATTGTCAGTTATATGTGATATTTGTGTATCATGTGTAACAGTGTGGTGGTATTGTATTCCCCAAAATACTGTGCACTCTAATAAACTTATCTGGGATCAGAGACAGAACAGCCACAATATTAAACACAAAGGTTAGGCAGTGGTAGCACACGCCTTTAATCCTAGCATTCCAGAGGCAGAAATCCATCTGTTTGGATGGATACAGCCAAGCATGGTGACTCATGCCTTTAATCCCAGAAAGCAAGCCTTTAATCCCAGGGAGTGGTGGTAGAAAGCAAAAAGGTATATAAGGCGTGAGGACCAGAAACTAGAAGCATTTGGCTGGTTAAGCTTTCAGGCTTCTAGCAACACAGTTCAGCTGAGACCCATTCTGGATGAGGACTCAGAGGCCTCCAGTCTGAGGAAACAAGACCAGCTGAGGATCTGGCAAGGTGAGGTAGCTGTGGCTTGTTCTGCTTCTCTGATCTTCCAGCATTCACCCCAATACCTGGCTCAGGTTTGATTTTATTAATAAGAACTTTTAAGATTCCTGCTACATCTGGCCCCCAACGTGGGGCAAGATGGTCTGTATGTCAAATGCTCTGATTGGTCAATAAATAAAACACTGATTGGCCAGTGACCAGGCAGGAAGTATAGGCGGGACTAAACAGAGAGGAGAATTGAAAGAACAGGAAGGCATAAGGAGACACTGCCAGCCGCCGCCATGACAAGCAGCATGTGAAGATGCCGGTAAGCCACGAGCCACGTGGCAAGGTATAGATTTATAGAAATGGATTAATTTAAGATGTAAGAACTAGATAGCTAGAAGCCTGAGCCATTAGGCCAAACAGTTTAAAGAATACAAGTCTCTGTGTTTACTTGGTTGGGTCTGAGCAGCTGTGGGACTGGCAGGTGACAGATTTGTCCTGACTGTGGGCCAGGCAGGAAAGCTCTAGCTACAGTAACAGTGTCTAGAAACAGTCATGTCAGCTGCTGCTAATATGAGGAACAATACTTTCACAACCAAAATGAGGATCTAGAATCAATAAGAAAAATGTTTGGTCATGATAGTACTAAGAAGCAGACTATAAGTTAGACAGCCATTGACTTACAGAATTCATCTATTTTTAGCCTCTCTCATTCAGCAGATGGAGCCATGACTAGACTAGGCAACAGAATTGGACTTGTGTTCCTATCAGAGACATGTCTGTTCCTCAAAAAGTAATTGTCACATTATATGACAAGATTCATTTAATCAGAAAATTCCTGGAGGCACATTCTTCTGCACCTTTATCCACCATTGTTAAGTAGATAAGTTTTCTGAATTCACTCTAAAATCTCACAAAACAAAAATAGAGGCTTTTTTCCTGGAAACTATGAGATTCAGGTAGCGAAGCTGTATGTGTCCCCTCCCCTATGCTGAAGACACAGAGGAATTATAAAAGGCACTTGCCCTCAAGATGATTGGCAGTTGGTTTGGTACCAACTATGTGGAATTTTCCAGTGAGTTTCACCCTTGCTGCCTCTTTTTAAAGTCAATGTTTTCCCACTAATCCAAATTTACACCTTTCTATGCTATGTCTCTAAAAAGCAGTTTTCAGGATTTGAAATGTATATATTTTTGACGACTTCTTACTTGAATGAGAAAATGAGAAATGGCTCTAAAAGCAGAGCCGGCATACTTTGCCTTTTAGCAGGCAAAGCCAATGATTCATGAACAAAATAAACATAGGCTTCAACATGTACAGAAGAGAAAATTACTTGTGCTGAAATGGGTGGGAAGGAGATGACAAAGAAAATTATAAGCAGCAATATTCCCGCCTCTTACAATCATTACAATTCTAAATTTCAACACTAGACTTCACATCATTTCCCCCTATCATTCAGAAAAGCATGGGTAGCATTGTGAATATTATTCAGCATCTCTCCAGTGTGTGTATTTGTGTGTGTGTGTGTGTGTGTGTGTGTGTGTGTGTGTTCTAGTGTTTACAGTATACAGACATTTAAATATCCTTTCTGAAAATGAACCATGAAAAGTGAAATGTCTACATACATTTTGCATTCCTGTGTATTACAGATCCAGCATTCTTAATTTAAAAATCTAAATATGAAATGTTTCAAAATCTAAATATTTTTAACACCAAAATGATGCCAGGAATGGTAATTCCATACCCTGGAACTTTGTTTCATTCAAAAAATTCTTTAAAATACTAAATAAATTTATCTCCAGGGCCAGGCATATAGGAAACAAATGAGTTTTATATTTAGATTTAATTCTCATCTCCATATCTCACTGTGTGTGTACAAATATCCCAATGGGTCTTTTTTTTAAATGAAATTAAAGTTATTACTGACCCTGAGTTAGACATCATGTAACATTTTTTCCAAGATCTCCCTATATGAACATTTTACAAATAATAAGAATCCTATATCACTATAGAGGTAATGGAGCAGAATATTTGAGATTAAGAACTGGCCTGACATCTGTGACTATATCCTAAACCATTTGGTGGGAGGGAAGAGGAAGTGTCAGACAGTTGCTTTCTGTAATCCCTCAGAGCTACATCCATTTCCTGGTTAAGGATATTTCCCAAGTCACACAGCTAGTAGATGGCCAAACAAGAATTTAGATTCCAACTGACTTCAGTCCAAAGCCTAGATTCTTTCTACTACACTGATCTAAGGATGTAACTTAGGAATAAGGAATGACCTAAGGAGGACCCACTTAGAACTGTTTCAGGGTAACTAGGCACATGGCTGAAAATCCTCCCTGCCCATGAAGAACTCCCCTTTGTCTTTGATAAGAGTGTTTTCCAGACATGGAGATTCAGGTAGAACTGGTTGTTTAGATCACACCCATCATTATGTTGGCCACTGTTCTAACCTCTAGGGCTTTATGCTATTAAGATCTGTTCCCTGATATACTGTGCATCACAACCTGTCTCCCATGTTACCAATTACCACAGGTAGTCATTGCCTAAAAGAGTACAGTCACCTGGTAGAAGTGGCCAAAATATCAGCTGTGGGAAGAGATAATTTAAAAAAAAAAGAATCTTTTCTTATGTTGCAATTTGCTGTCAACCATTCCCATTAGACTGCATATTGCTAGTGTGGGAACCTCATTATATCATATCTTTCTTAGCATCACAAATGCCTACCTAGCTCAAAATCTGATATACTTCAACATAAATAATAAATGAGTGAAGAAGTGAGTGAATGTGTAACTTGATAGGAATAGGACAAAGTGTAATGAGACCCCCACAGGCAAGTGATAAGTACAACTTGGGACACAAGTCAGAGTAACCATAAGATATCTGGGAAGTGACTACCCAGGCAGTCTGGAAATCCCACTACAAAAGTGTTAGGAGGTGTTGGAGGGAAAAGGGAGCCCACATCCCATTCTTTTTGTTTGTGAGTAGGTAGATGATTGAGATGTCTCATAGTAGAGCTTCCAGAAAGAATATGGAAAGGCAGGGCTAATACTTACAGGTTTTCAAAGCATACTCATCATCTTTGAGGTGTATAGTGTATAGACCACCATTCTCCAGCAGAAATATATAAGCTACATTAAAATGGCATCATAAGACCAAGGTGCCTGCTGTCAGACGGTGTCCCCTAGGCAAAACAAGGAAAATGCATTCACAGACTCTCAACAATAAGATTACCTAAACAAGACTAGCATAATGACAGCAACAGGGGACAAACCAATAAGGACCTGGGAAATACTACAAGGTCCTACCCCTAGATAAAGAACTAGAGGTGATCAACAGCCATTGAGAGAGAGAGAATCTGTTTCCTCCAGGGACTAGCTCCTCATAGATTGTCTAGTCTCAAGTAGTCAGCACTTAACACATACACATATGAGTAACACTACATGGACTCAGTAGGCTATATATGTATTCATATGAGCATATAAATGCATATGGGTACATATATGTTCATGTGTGTATACATAACAATAGTAATTAAAGAGGAGCTCATGAATTTGGGAAGGAGAGTATGGTACACAGAGTAGTTGGAGGGGTGAGAATGATATAGATCGATAAAATGTTGATATATGAAATTCTCAAAATGAAAACTTTTAAAAATGACATCTTCCATCTTCACTTTTATATAGTCATATTTAAACTGCCTATTTATAGCCATAATATAATACCCAAAATATAATGACTTAAATCTGTAATCAACATAAAAATATTGGTGAAATATTTTAAATTTATTTATACTGATTCTTCAAAGTGAATCTTGAGACTTAGTTTATCTAGCCATATATAGTTTGTAGCTTCTATATTGGTTGGAGCTGATCTATAATATGTATGCATGAATTATTAAGAGATGGAAAATATGGTAATAAAATATTATTGCTGTTCATTCTTCTATAAACAATTAACACAATGAGAAGAAATTGAGTTTCTCAAAGAGCCAGAGTTTTAGCTCCAGTATCTCATATCTCCCTGAGCCACCCATGGAACTAAATGTCATCATGTTGAGGTGGAATTGAGCTTCAAAGAAGATGAGTGATTAGCCAAAACTTACACATCAGCAGTTAAACAGCTAGTATAAGAAAGAAGATTGAGAGACCTCCAAATCTTCTCTCTATTAAAACTCTCAGAGTGAGAAAGAAAATCACCAGCAGCTTAATCAAAGATGATTCTGGCTTGGCACCAGCTAGAATGTTTTAGTCTCATTTACTTTTATAGAAGAGCATAATGCTGGGACTTGCAATGATCTGAGCAGAGTCCTCCAAGGAGAGCGAACACAGATTCTTGACTCTGAAATATTCATTGAAGTCAGGTTTCTAGAGCCACCTTTCCCCCCAGAACTAATTAAAATCTTAGCTGTGAGGCTCCTTTGTATGTAAAATAAGAATAAGACTCTCTGCTCCATCCATCTACCGTCAGAATCATATTTTTTATATAGGGCTTCTATAAAAAGAAGGCTAGAAAACCACTCCATGGGAGTAGATTATGTTTCCATTCTCTGGTTTTCTTTTTAGCCTGCAGTCATGTTCTGGAATTAGAAAAGTATTTCTTCCTAGCTCTGAGCACCTTTTTCTAATAAGCTCTGCTGTAGCCCAGCATCAGGGTCAACTAGAGAAACCAAATCTCTTATTTTCACTTTGTATATGCAGAACACTCCAACAATGAGGAGTATCTGGGGAGAAAATTCTATTAGTGAATGAATTCTCTCTTCTCCTCAGGGCCTATCAGCTGACTGGTGGAATTATCGACACTTCCAGCATCATGTAAAACCAAACATCTACCCCAAGGATCCAGACATTGATGTGGGCCCACTTTTCCTGCTTGGAGATACTCAGCCTGTCAAGGTGCATTTAACTACCCTTTATTAGCATTAGGAAAATGTTCCTGGAAGTGTCCCTTATTATGGAAAGATCAAGTTGGATTGTTCTAACTTCACAAAGGATCTCCTAGCCTCTCCTTTCCCTTTTAAGGTCCAGATAAAGACCTGAATAACAAAGTCTGGAGTTATAAGTATAGAAGAATGTTAAGAGTCATGGCTCTCTGGCCATAAAGGTCACTCAGTCCAGACTCCCACAGCGGAAGACATAATAACCTATGTCACCCTGCTTGAGCAATCCCAATGACAGGTTCATTTCTGGTCCTTATCACTACCTCTGAGGCAACATAAACCATTCTCAGGAAATAGAATCAGATGACAAGGACCAACATTAGTTTTCAAAGCAAGGTTATGAAGAGATGGTCACTGAGAGAAAATAAACTCAGTGCATCTGGTTAGCACTAGACTGCAAACGTCTAAACAACTGGTTAGTTCAATTCATTCTAGTCTAGTTAAAAGAGATGCTGCTGCTATTTTTAGTTCATGTTCATTTTAGTATGCATGATTTATATGAACCACATTGCCCAATGACTTATATGAAAGCTGTAGATCCAACTCATATTTGGACTTTTAAACAAAAACTGGAGTATAAAAGTAATAAGCTGAATTTTTCAGTCCTTGATTTTTCTTTAAAGTCTCAACTTGAGTCTGTCATCTAATGACCATTTAAGTTACTGAATTTTATAGGAAAGAGAGTGCTCCTTAAACAAAGGAGGTATACTGATTAAAGCAAAAGTTTATCCCTTATCTAGGAGAATGATCACTCTGAGAATCACATACTTTCAAACAGATCTCTGTCTTCCAGTAGAACTTAAGAGTGTTCGAAGATTTTATTCTATCTTTGTTGTTTGTTGCCTGGACATGTCTTACACAGAACCCCATAACTGTGTAACTTTTAGAAGATAGTTTTTCCATCTTTGATGAACTTATCTTCTGCCCTAAATAAAGTAGAAAATGAAAGTTCTTGCTTATGTATGAGTTAAATATGTTAGCTATTATCACAAATGAATTGCTATTGATAATGGCTCTACAAGCTCTTTGATTTCCTTGATGCTTGTGGACTTCCATGCTCATCACTAGAATGGTGATACGTTGGTGTCTCTGACGTATCTCCCTGGAGCATAGGAGGTTTGTCTCTAGTTAATGAAGTAGCTTGGCTCCCTCCAAATCACCTTCTAGAGAGCTGTCCTTAGTACACATGCTGTCACTTTACAAATATAGAAGCCATCTCCATAAATTCTAGAAGCTGCCCTGTGGGCCCCTTCACAGAACTTTCAAGTTCTAGACACTATAGCTTAAAGCGTGGATCACAGTTATTCCACCTCTGAAACTCAGTGGTTTATTTCCACAGCAGTGGTGTTTCTTATGAGTTATGAGCTTTTCCTTTCGTATATCTTTCCTAAGAGACTTTCTAACCCTTTATTCAAACAGAACTTTCTTAACCCACATTGACTGTCCAGAAAGACTTACTGTCCTTCTTCAGGGCAATACTCAGCTCATCCATCAAGGTTTATCAAGTCCCAAGAATAATCCATCTCATCCCTTTTCCTTGTTTCTCACTACTTAGGTATTTGGAGACTCAAGAGCAACCACAAATACATATTAATATTTCACCAGCACAGTATTTCTTTTCACTAATGGTAATAAAAGGACATGCTAGATACATTGTCTCAATAAAGGAAGCTATCTGTACATAGAAGGGCAAAGACCAACTAAGTAAAATGAGTCTACCATTTCCTCTAATGTAACTTTGTTACCAGAGGGAAAAAAGTGTCTGAATTATCATTCACTCATTTAATCCCTTAATGAATGTCAGCTAGATACTAGAGATATAAAACCATTAATCCTATGCCTCAAAGTAATTGCTACCATTGTATTCTGAGCACAGAGCAGATCGACCAAGAAGCCCAGGAAATGAATCAAATTCTGATTTATGAGTGGAATCTTATACTTATGTATGTATATGATGAGTAATGTTTATAAAAAATATTATACACACTATTATGTTGTCTTAAAAATGGTAAGTTAATTGAAATCCATAATAAGAATATAAAAGAAAAAAGATGAGAGAAACAGGAGGGAGCATGTGTGTATCCCTTTTTATCACAAGATCACTTACTGAGCACCC
Source organism: Peromyscus attwateri (assembly GCA_902168425.1). Lineage (NCBI taxonomy): Eukaryota > Metazoa > Chordata > Mammalia > Rodentia > Cricetidae > Peromyscus > Peromyscus attwateri. Next base: position 15,363 of record CABHPP010130974.1, on the reverse strand, counting down.
ACTAGATGAAACAGTAGAGATACGGCCGGAAGTTCAGGCCCAAGTCTAAGCACTACAGTTGAAGAGGGCTTAAAAGACTCCACAGAAATGTGTATTTTGAAGTTAATATTGCACATGAAGAGAATAAATTTCAAAATTTTTAAATCACACAGGGAAAAACAATATTAAATTTTTACTTAGATGAGAATTATTTTTAAATGATAATAAACTCTGGGCAAGAATTACCCTCAGTTAAAGCACACTATTCCCAAGCCTGTTCTGGTTCTTCTAGTATCTCAAGTTTGACAGGCAATGAGTCCTAAAATCATGCCTCTCCCTCCCTCCCTCCCTCATTCCTCTTCTCTCTCTCTCTCTCTCTCTCTCTCTCTCTCTCTCTCTCTCTCTCTCT
>CABHPP010130974.1:0-14875 GCA_902168425.1 Peromyscus attwateri | reverse complement strand
CACACACACACACACACACACACTTACATATGCTAGAGAATAATGACTCTTTTATCCTCTGCCCTTTTAGTATGGCAAGAAGAAAATAAAATACATTGACTATGAGAAGCAGCACCTGTACTTCTACATGGGTGAGTCTCCTGCAGCCACTTTTCTTGTAAGCACTAGTCAAGCTGAAGACATGATCAGAACTGTCTCACAGAAACCAACCCATATCTGATTTGTTAATGAGAAAATAAGCAGATCTCATTTCAGACTCACTAGTGGGAAAACATGAAATGAAAATTGAAAAGTAAATAGGCAGTTCTAACAGGTGTCTCATCATACTAGGTACTGGGCAAGAAATAAAAAATGTACTTAAAGAGGGTCAGAAGGCAGAATGCTAAAGAGGGAGTCAACATCCTTGTCTTAGAAAATTTTAACAACATTGAAATAAAAGAATAGTAACATTTTTGTAGAGAGAAAACAGGTGGGGAAAACAATACTGAAGAATTTGCAATGTGATGCCAGAAAAAATAGACCAAAGAACAAAGAGCATCAAGAAAGTTTCTACATGGAAGAAAGCTTGTAGCTGCTAAGATTAGCAAATAGCTGTAGCATAGGCACACAAATCAGACACTTAGATGATAGGTAAGTGGGTATGTATGCATGTGTATATATATATGGATAGACAGATAAATATAGACAGACAGACAGATAGTAGGTAGATAGATAGATAGATAGATAGATAGATAGATAGTACACGATAATGCTAATCTTAAAAGCAAAACTATTTAGTTTAGTAATTCTGATACCATTATTATTATTATTATTATTATTATTATTTATTATTATTATTATTATTATACAAAATCAAGCTCCTTGTGACTTATGAACAAGTTTTCAAGTAACTCCAAAGCCCACTGATCTAAAACATCCTTGCACATCTGGAAACAAACTAACATCAGGGAAGGAGACAAACACCACCAGTATACCACAGGTTGTCAACTGAGGATATTTTTCTCTCTGGGGACATTTGAACAAGGTCTAGAGACATTTTTGCTTCTCAGTATGGAGGAGAAGGGTGATACTATCAAAAATCCTATAATATGCAAGAATAAACCATCATAATAAATGATTACCTAGCCATATAATTCAATACTTCTGACACTGAGAAGCCCTCACAGTCTCCCATTTGCCCACATAGGCAACTGGTGGTCACTTATATTATATTGACAGAAGATACTTGTCAATTGGGGCTACCCTTCCCGACTCTTCCACACTGGGATTCAGTATCTCCACCCTGTACCCATCATTGTACCCTTTTGTGCCACATTTCAAAAGAAATCAATTGAAAGATGTTGACAATGAGGTAGAAAGGAGTGTGATAAAGCTAGACCATCTCTATTTGCAGACTGGTGTCTATTGGTGCTAGGCTTTGGTTCCTCTTGTCAGGTTGGATGAGACAAAGTAAATTATTTTGGCAGCATTTAGTTTTCCCAAGTGGGAACTTTAAGGAGGCTGTATATTCTTGCTTTGAGCTGCTGCAGTAGATATGGGTAAAATCATTTGTGCTGACAATTAGCAGTCTTCATTGGTCAAGCCTGAGATCTAGTTGAAAACAAAGCTCAAAGGAAGCTAACTAAAATTTGACCAGGTAAAAGGTATTTGTCCAAAGCCAAGGGTCTCCCAGAGATTGTTTTGTGCTCTTGGAAGCCTTAGTGATGTGATGAGAAAATCAGGTACATAGCTTTATTGCCGGGAAATGAGTATACTGACCTCATCCCACTCATACCAGTGTATTGTGGCAGAACCCGTCTCTGAGGACTTAGAGGCCTAAAAGATTCCAGTACCTAAGAAAACCTTGAAAAGTCACAACACAAGAGAGAGGAGAAAGTGTCTATCAAAAAGACTGTTACCTTCAATATTTCATTAGCTACTTCAGAAAACTTGAACCTGGAACTGTTGGCCTCTGAGGTGTCAAAGTCCAGTGGAGTCCAGGATGTGATTCTAGATATCCACCTTGCGTCCCTTCTCAAGGCCAAAACTCTGGGAAGGGCATGCAGAAGAAATAAACACCCACTGGCTTGCACTGAGGTCCACATTGCTCATTTATTTTGTTCAAATTTTTTGGGTGTTTTTCAGTTGCACTTCCCCTCCTCATGCCCGTCTACTTCAATCTCCAATCCATGCAAGTGATGTACCTTCGGAAGTACTGGACGGTGAGTCCCTCGCCCCGTTTTCTAAACCTAGAGCAGATAGAGAATGAGTTGAAAGTGCTGCGTGGTCTCCAGGTGTAGCTCACTCAAGTAACAGGCCATCAGACTGAGGCAGTGTCCAGAGAACAGGACCTGAAACCGTGTTCAAGTTTCTCACCAAAACACTTCTCTTTGCAGGACATCGCTTGGGTCAGCAGCTTTTACATTCGATATTTCATCACATTTGGCCCTTTCTATGGAATTTTTGGAACAGTATTGCTCATATATTTGGTCAAGTAAGAATATTCCCTTATTTCTATAACCTCTTTTACCATAACTATTTGTAGTTAGTAAAATATGATAACAATGTGCCCCACTCCATGAGAAGTTTGAAAGCAAGCTGAAAGGCAATGGTTCTTCAAATGGTTGAACAACACAAGTTCCGTCTAAGAATTTGTCCAGGTTGCATTTCCCCTTCTTTCTTAGATTCCCAACGAAGCCATGTCTGTTGTTCTCTAAGACCATTATAGCTTAAGTGATTTGACATCTTAAACTCTGTCAAGAATCATGATAAAGCAAGAAAAAAATTTAAGCTCTGTCACGACTAGAAATTTTTCTCAAACCCCAAATGGCTTCAAAGCACACTTTTGCATAAGTATTCCTTCCAGACTTCTAACTTGTTTCTTTCTCACTCGGTTGCATCGCTACACTAAACGCCCACTAGTTATAAGGATAATGAGAGCAACTGTGTATCAGACAATCGGTTAAGGGCTCGACAGTCATCATTTTGTTTGATGTAATCCCCACAGTCTTACTATGTAGATGGTATCATCTTTCTTTCTGCTCAGGGAACTGAAGCTTGGAGAGATTAAATCACTTGCCTAAGGTAACAGAACAAGTAAGGGCCAAGACTGGTGCCAAGACAGAACTCGAACCCAGCCCTATCTAATGAAAAACTGTCAATTGCTTTACAAATGCCCTTAGAGAAACCTGGCAATTTTTTTTTCTTATGCTGAGAATTGAACCAGGCTTTATGCATACCAGACAAGCACTCAGCCCTTGGTATATTTTTCATTTGCACCAAAGCTAAAGTAGACTACTTACAGGCACTGCTCCTGTGAGTTAAAAAGTGGAACAAAGCACATCGTCAAATGCTTGTCTGTCAACACTAGTTAGAAATAGTATTCAAAGAGGAAATGGACAGCCACTAGAACCTTGGAACCTCTTTTACTTCCTTCAGTGTTTGGCCAGTCCAGCCAAAGGTCATTCAAGTTCAGTGATTGCAACTAAAACACACTAAAGGAGTCACCATTACCTCTTTTTATTCCTCCAAAGGTTTATTGAGAGCCCCTGGATTGCCTATGTTACCCAGATGAGCCACATACCAATGAAAATGAGCAGAGAAGAGAACCACGATTGGCTCAGCACTCAGGTGATGATGGCATTCCTAAGGGACAATCCTTCCAACCAGATTGGCTTAGAATCTGCTTACTTCAAATAATAATAGTAACTCACCTTCATAAAACACTCCCCTAAGGACAGGCACTGTGCAATGGTTTGCATATAACTACACGAGGTGGACATAATGATTATTCTCACTTTACAACATGATAAAACTGACTTGTAAAAAGGATTGGTAACTTGTATATGGGCACACAACTAATAAGTGATAGCAACAGGTTTTAAACCTAAGCAGCTTAATTATAGAGTCTTGCTTGCAAAGTAAAAGTCAGTCACCTATAATCCAGCAGCCAAATCTGACCCACTGGTTGTTTGTGTATATAAAGTTTTACTGGGGCATGGGCATGGTCAGTTATTTATATATTGTCCATGACCACTTTCATGCTCTAAGAAAATTGTTGATGACAAAATTAAGAGATTTACTTTTAGGACTATAACTAACTTCTTTATGTAATACAAAGTGACCAGCCCTGAAACTATATACACACAAACAATAAAAATGGACTCAGTGGATTATATTTATATATTTGTGCATATGTGGACATAGAAATGTAACACTCGTAATCAAAGAAAAAGGCTAAATTTTGAGAATAGGGTGGGGCATGGAAGGAGTTGAGGGAGGGTACTTGGGAAGGACTGCAAAAGGAAAAGGAGCGAAGAAAGTGGTATTTTGATTTAAAAAAGTGTTTAAAAATATAAAGATAAGATTTATTACCTGGGAATTTATAGAAAATGTGTATTGACTTCCTATGCTACTCACTCATATAACAAAGCCTTTCAAGTGAATCTAAGGCTCAAAATTACAGGATGAGTTGTACACTAGTAAGGACCCTAGAAATAATGATTTCACCATATAGACAACACATCTCAGAGGGAGAGAGCGTGGCAAGCTCTCGACACATGCATTTAATGCTTAGCAAAGTTATGGTCCACCCAAAACACTCTTGCCTCCTAACTCATGGTCCTTTCCACGGACTGTGTTACAATAACGGGGAATTTATTCATTTTCTTGCTTTTTCTCCAGGCTCATACTCAAACTCAGAGAACCCTGCCCCTTACAAAGAATGATTCTCAAGTGTTTAACCAGAGAACTACTTCTGTATCTTTTAGTTTTTACTCATCATTTCCTTAGTCATTAGTTAGACTAGATGCTTTCCACATACTTGTTGGATTTACATATCCTTTTATGTGAATTGTTTCCCAGTATCCTTGACCTGTTGTTTATGTGAGTGTTAATAATCTTTTGGTGACATGTTATAAAGTAAGGCTTTTAAAATATTGCCCATAACATATGTTATAAATGTTTTCTTACTTGATTTTTTAACTCTGTAATTTTATTGTAGAAATACTTTATTAATATTTTATTATTTCTTCTCACTCAAAAGCTCTCAAGTCCTAACCACACATTTTCCACAACAAACCTAAAAAAACACATCTGCATTAACCAAACTCCTCATTCATGACCATGTAGCCTTCTGTGTCTAAGGAATGGTTCTGACATTTCTCCTTCAGTCCTACATATTTCTTCATATCTATTGCTCTATATGTACTTCGTAGCAAAATATCTTAGTATGTTTTAAATGGTAAACTTCATGAAGGCTGGGACTTTGTTTGCTGTATATCACTCATAGCTACTAAAAAATAAAAAATTAACAAATAATCATGTGTTGATAGATGATTACACAAAATGATTAGCATTTTAGCATTTAGGCTCACTTACAGCTAATGCAAGATTTTTCTTTGCAGATTGTGGCCACCTGTAATATTGAACAGTCCTTTTTCAATGATTGGTTCACTGGGCACTTGAACTTCCAAATTGAACACCAGTGAGTGATGCAAATGATATGTTATGGAGCAAGGGCTGACCCAATATAGCAGATCCTGCAACCATTCAGTTAAGAGTCTCAGAGAACTAAGAAGTTTAACCAGGGTTCTCTAGGGACTGCTGTCCATCAGTGCCAGTAATTGGGTTGGGAAAGAAAGAAGAGGAAATCTAACAATTGTGGAAAGTGAAGTGGAATTACAGAAATGGACCAGTAACTTAGTTTCCATATATTATGAGTATTGAGAATTGGTGATTTCTATAAGACAGGGAGAAGGAATATATATGGATATGTGAGTATATGTGTCCATGTATATTTTGTTTGTTAACGAAACCTAAGAAAAATTATAGCACTGGAATAACCAAGTTTTATTGAAATTTAAGTATAATTTGATGTAAATATCATGTTAAGGTCAAAGTAATAAAATAATCAACACTGAAATTCAGTCACTTCTGCAATTCCCAGGTGAATCTGAAGATACTTTTCCATTTAATCAGTTAAGTGGACATATAATAAAGAAATGGAAAGTAATAATACTCAGATGGCTGATCTCCCCCAGAATATGAAGCAAGATGCTTCTCATAGTTCCTTCTGTGAGGCTGCATCTAGGAGTCAGAGAAAAAAGCTATTATGTTCCTAATGCTGTTTTCTCATTCTGTATTCTTTGTCAGTTTTTGAACACCCTAGCAAAAGGAGAACCACAATTCACGTATTATTTAAGAAAGTATTCAGGTCCAGGAAGATTACCTGGCTAATTAGTGCCAAACCTTGGATAAAAGCCATACCTTCTTGCCTCAAATTCAAATCTGATAACTTCCTTTTAAACATCACAACTAGACCTGAGTGAATACTTATCTGTTCAAAAGATAGGTTTTAGATAAGAAGAACAGAAGAGAGACAAGCATGGAAAAAACGTGATCTCTTGTTCTCCTAGGCAATTCAAAATACTAGCTAAACCATAATCTCATTTGACCTGACCAAAATTAAGCATATGAAATGGAGCTAATATTTATTCTTTTAGCATTTACCAAACACTTGCCATCCACATGGCTTACAGAGATGTTAAAAGATAAGAGTTTTGGGAGTAGGCAATCTGACTCGCTAGAAAGCTTGTACAAGGCCAAGGTTGGGTCTGCATTATTGGTAAGCTTTTATTTAGAAATAAATAAAACTCCTTTGGGTTTCTCTTTAGGTGCAAGTTTCACATCTCCTGTTTGTTTTCTTAGCCTATTCCCCACAATGCCACGCCATAATTATCACAAAGTGGCACCTCTGGTGAAGTCACTGTGTGCCAAGCATGGATTGCAGTATATAAACAAGCCCATATTGAAGGCATTTGGAGATATTGTCAGGTAATAAAATAATTTATCTTTGCTCATAGCTTTCATTTCCCTTTCTTCCAAGCCCCCAAACTATTTATCAGCTTATGAATCTTTCATCAACAGCCATTCATTAAGAGACACCAGTATCAACAATAATAATGACACATAAATATTGACTGTTTACCTAACAAACTCTAGGTATTCCTTAATAGAAATATCCCAGCATCCTACATAGTTCCAATTTCTTGAAATCATAGCTATGTAGGGTTGTCTTTGTATTCACTATAGATCTCTGGACATGATTTAGAATTTAACATGGTAGGAAAGACCATCAAATCTTATGATCCATTGGAGAAACTGTTACCATTTAAAGGAATGTAATGGCATGAATCAGTCTGGGTAACCACTTATGCCTAGTGAGCCTAACAGCAAATCCATATGCATACATAAGCATTTTCCAGCAGGATGTGGTACTGGACAAATTTACAATCACTGGTCTGAGTTTAACAATGTTCTCTTTTTTAAAGTATCAGGGGAATATTGTGAAGGCCATGATGGACACATCTGATCTCATCTACCTCTGTCAGTCTCTCCACATTCTTCTTCCTCTCTGTCATGTGGACATTTGGTCTAGCTTTCATTGCTGTAACACTTCCTGTGCTTGAGCGTCTCATCCCTTTGCCTTGTTTTCTCCTGCCTGCAGCATTCTTAAAACTATCATTTCGCATTTCACCTTCTCAACTCCCAATCTCTCTCTAAGGCTCATTGCAATTACTTCCCTTATGTCAGCCTTCACTGGTCTCAAGACTAAATCTATCCTTATCATAGTTAAAAAGTTTGCTAACTAAACAATTATTTAATGCTTATCTTTCAAATAAGACCAAGAGTCTATATGGATAGGATTTGTTCTGTCTCTTTTGATGTTACATACCTAGATCCTAGAAATATGTTTTCCATTATAAAATAGGATAGGTAGGCGAATATGGTATGAGTTGATATTTAGATATATGGTATAGGAAAAAAATAAAATGCAAACAAAACTCAAACCTTCTCCCCGGAAGAAAGCCAAACTCATCTGCTGAAAGGAATTCAGTGCATTTGATGCCCTTCTCTAATTAACAGACAGTGACATTTATCACATATGGCTAGAAACTACATTGTCTTAAAACAAGAAAAGCATCCAATAAATGTTTGATGGGAAATTCCTTTGTACTGAATTTCACTTTCTAACAAATTTGTTTACTCCTCTAGGTCCTTGAAGAAGTCTGCTGCCCTCTGGATGGATGCTTATTATGAATGATGCAGAGCCATGCATTTTTTGGTATCTCTGAAGGGGGTGGTGGCTGTGCAAGAGCTCTTCTCTGATTAACTGAGAATTAACTGGCAACATTGGCATACCTGAGTATGTCAGGAATATGAATTCCCGAAGACACATGTTAGCCTCTCACTGAAGGTCTTCTCTGTAACTGAGAGAAGGAAGAAACACAAGGTGACTTTGGTCAGAATAACAAAAGGGAAATTGTAGCTCACCGTTTCTACTTTTTCATTAGGATCTTGGACTTAGTTCCACTAGACCTCAGTGAGATTGTTTCCACAAGGGATATAAGATACGTGGACATAAACAGAAGTGAGAAAAGAAAGATCTCTGACAGAGTCCACTGGAAATCAGTGTAACTGTTCTTAGAAGAGAATTGTTTATTTAAGACATCCCTGCTGAAGTACAAATTTTTGCTTACTTCCTTTCAAATAGGTGAACTTCCTCTCCAAAAATTGATTATAATTAACATTAAAACATCTTCAAATGTTTGTCTTCACTTTGGATTTTCTGTATTGTGGCTAAAACACGGGTGCAATTAGTGTACATGTGCATGTGTTTCCATGTTGAGAAATTAGAATTTCTATAAAGTCTCCTAAAAGAATTACCAAAATCCGGGCCGGGCGTTGGTGGCGCACGCCTTTAATCCCAGCACTCGGGAGGCAGAGGCAGGCGGATCTCTGTGAGTTCGAGGCCAGCCTGGGCTACCAAGTGAGCTCCAGGAAAGGCGCAAAGCTACACAGAGAAACCCTGTCTCGAAAAACCAAAAAAAAAAAAAAAAAAAAAAAAAAGAATTACCAAAATCCAACCGCAATAGCAACTGATGAATATCTATTTAAAGGTGCTTCTGTTTAACTAAAGTATAGAGTGTCCCTTGATACAGATTTAGGTTTCCTCCTCCCTACCCAGAAAAGCAAACGTCTCCAAATGTTCTTACTAGATCACGTGGATGAAGGGAAGAACCATGGGCTATATCAAGTCAATTTTTCAAGTTTAGCAGCAAATTAAGCCTACTCTTCACCATTTTCTCTCTCATGAATGAATTTCACAAGTGATCACTATTTCTATTCTTTTTGTTCAGTCTTGGTTTCACTTGATAATTCTAGGAATGTATCCTCATTTTACAGATTTTCTAATTCATTGGTAATTGTTTTGTAGTGATCTCTTAGGATCTTCTGTCTGTGAGTTACCAAAAGACACACACCAATGAATAGATATTTTCAGTACCATACTGGTTTCTTTTGTTAAGCTTTTCATAAAGGGTATAATAAAACCTGACCTTACTTGCAGGAAGAAAACATGTAATGACAAGGCTTTCTTCTCTAGCTCTAAGCAAACCAGTGTTGTTGGTTTATCTGTTGTCTGAAGTCTTCGGTAAGCATTCATTCATTCTCCCAAAGCTTTTAAAAATACTCTAGGTTTCTTTGCATCCTAACTGAATTCCTTGCAAAGAACGGCACATTTAATCACTCACTGTTCCTGAGGATTCACAAACATGCATACAAAGGAAAGAAAATAGGATCAAACTCTCTGGAGAAAAGATGCTGAAATGGTCATAATGTCCAATGGGAAATTTGAGCAAGAAGATAAGAAGGATGCAGAACTTTGTCAACTTGGTGATTTTTCCTAATACTAGTAGAGCCAAGGGTAATTTCTCATGCCTGGACTCAGACATGCATGTGGGATGAAATTGCAGTTTGGTGGGTTTCTCTAGCCATACCTGGTTCAGTTCCTAGAGGCTCTCAAGCCCTGTTTTTTTCTTGGGTCCTTTTGGGGGAGGGGGCAGTCCTTAGAAATAGCAAATTCCTCAAAGGAAATCCTAGTATTAAAATCTGACTACCTTTCAAATTCTACAAATATTTCATTACTATGAATTTTTTTATTTTAATTATTTTTTATTTTTATTTTTATTTTATTTTATTTTACAATACCATTCAGTTCTACATATCAGCCATGGATTCCCTTGTTCTCCCCCCTCCTGCCCCCCTCTCCTTCCCCCCAGCCCACCCCCCATTCCCACCTCCTCCAGGACAAAGCCTCCCCGGAGGACTGAGATCAACCTGGTAGACTCAGTCCAGGCAGGGCCATTCCCCTCCTCCCAGGCCGAGCCAAGCAACCCTGCATAAGCCCCAGGTTTCAAACAGCCAACTCATGCAATGAGCACAGGACCTGGTTCCACTACCTGGATGCCTCCCAAACAGATCAAGCCAATCAACTGTCTCACCCATTCAGAGGGCCTGATCCAGTTGGGGGCCCCTCAGCCATTGGTTCATAGTTCATGTGTTTCCATTCATTTGGCTATTTGTCCCTGTGCTTTATCCAACCTTGGTCTCAACAATTCTCACTCATATAGACCCTCCTCTTTCTCTCTAATTGGACTCCCGGAGCTCCACCCGGGGCCTAGCCATGGATCTCTGTTTCCAGATCCCTCAGTCATTGGATGGGGTTTCTAGCACAACAATTAGGGTGTTTGGCCATCCCATCACCAGAGTGGGTCAGTTCAGGCTGTCTCTCAACCATTGCCAGCAGTCTATTATGGGGGTATCTTTGTGGATTTCTGGGGATTTAGCTCAGTGGTAGAGCACTTTCCTAGCACTATGAATTTTTTAAGAAATTCTATATTTCTTAAAAATAGAATACATTGGGAAAATGTGAATTAGTTAAATAAATAAATAGCTCTAGCCAGCTAGTTTTGGGCTTTTCTTTCTTGGAAGATTTTGGTTACTATGATATCTTTACTCCTTATTTATCTTTTATATTTCCTATTCATCATGATTCAGTCTTGCTAATTTGTGTTGTTCTAAGAATTTATGTAGATCTTATAAGCTACACAGCTTGTCAGTATGCAATTTTTGTAGTGTTCCACTGTGATCCTCTATATTTCTGTGCATTGCGAAAGATCATACACTAAGTCAGATGCTATATAGCAATTCATAAGAGTAGTTATAGGGCCCAGAGCTCCCATCCAGGCCAGAGGTGAGTTACTGGGTTCATACCCAGGGAGACCTGCCCCTAGGTCCCATCCCTGGGATCCAGCCGTTCCAGGCGGAAGACCCATCCAACTCAGCCCCAGTTGCCTGCCAGTGGGCAAGGCTCCAGTGGGAAGGTTCCCCTTCTCCAAGACCCCTCAGCGGACCCTGCAATCTACACACCCTGCCTCCACACCCATCCGCCCGAGACCCCCACCACTTCCTGAGACTTGGAGACCAACCCCCAGCTCCCATCAGACCCAGAGAGCTCCCATCTGGCCCAGAGAGCTCCCACCCTGCCCAAAGAGCTCCCATCCAGCCCAGAGAAAGAGAGAGCTCTCATTGGACAAAGAGTCATCATTGGACCAAGAGTAAACTCAGGAGACAGGGAATCTGCCAATCCTGATTAGACCAAGAGTGGCTTTCTGAGAAGTGGAATCTGCCACCTCTCATTTGGACCAAGAGAGGCTTCCTGAAATGCTGAATCTGTCAACTCTGACTAGACCAAGAACGAATCCCTGAGTCACAAAATCAACTAGCTTGGGTTGACCCAAGAGCAGCTTGCTGAGACACAGAAGCTGCCTGCTCCAATCAGACCAAGAGCTAAGATTATACCCAGAAGGGCCCCCTGAGTCACAGACACAACAAACACAGAGTGGACCAATAGCAACTCGCTCAGACACAGCACCACTTATGCCTATTAGACAAGGAGATGGGCAGACGTCAAGGCAGAAGTACATACAACAACATAAAGAGCAATACAGCATCACCAGAACCTAGTCCTCCTCCAACAGCAAGACCTGAACATCATAAGGTGGAAGAAGCAAAAGAAACCAACCTTAAGAATAGCATCATGAAGATGCTAGAGGTCTTTCAAGAAAAAATGAAAGATGAAATTGAGGAAAAGGTAAACAAAAAAAGTGGAGGAAATCAATAAAGAAAATGAGAAAAAGTCAAACAAAAAAATGGGAAGAAATCTATAAAGAACCAGAGGAAAAGACAAATAAGAAAGTGGAAGAAAACAATAAATCCCTAAAGAAAACCATGAAAAGCAATGAAACAGGTGAGGGAACTAGTTCAAGACCTGAAAAGGGAAATAGAAACAATGAAGAAGACACAAACAGAGGGAATGCTGGAAATAGAAAATCTGAGGAAACGAACAGGAAACACAGATGTAAGCATAACCAACAAAATGCAAGAGATGGAAGAGAGGATCTCTGGTGTAGAGGATACAATAGAGGAAATGGATTCATCGGTCAAAGAAAATACCAATGCCAAAAAAGTCATAACACAAAATGTCCAAGAAATCTGGGACACCATGAAAAGATCAAACCTAAGAATAATAGGGATAGAGGAAGGAGAAGAATACCAACTCAAAGGCACAGAAAATATATTTAACAAGATCATAGAAGAAAACTTTCTCAACTTAAAGAAGGAAATGCTTATGAAGATACAAGAAGCCTATAAAACACCAAACAGACTAGACCCCAAAAAAGTCCCCTTGCCACATAATAATTAAACAACTAAATGTACAGAATAAAGAAAGAATATTAAGAGCAGCAAAGGAAAAAGGCCAAGTGACTTATAAAGGCAAACCCATCAGAATAACACCCAATTTCTCAATGGAGACTTTGAAAGCCAGAAGGACCTGAAAAGATGTAATGCAGATGCTAAGAGACCATGGATGCCAGCCTAGAATAATATACCCAGCAAAACTTTAAATCACTACAGATGGAGTGAACAAGACATTCCAAGACAAAATCAGATTTAAACAATACTTATCCACAAACCCAGCCCTACAGAAAGCACTAGAAGGAAAATTCCAACCTAAGGAAGTCAGATACACCCTTGAAAACACAGGCAATAGATAATGCCAAGCAGTAAACCCCAAAGAAGAGAAGTACAGACACACTACCACCAAAAAATAACAGGAATGAACAACCACTGGTCATTAATATCTCTTAATATCAATGGACTTAATTCACCTATAAAAAGACACAGGCTTACAGAATGGATACGAAAGCAGGACCCATCTTTCTGCTGCATACAAGAAACACACCTCAAATTCAAAGATAGACACTACCTAAGAATAAAAGGCTGGGAAAAGTCTTTCCAATCAAACGGTCTTAAGAAACAAGCAGGTATAGACATCCTAATATCCAGCAAAATAGACTTCAAACTAAAATCAATCAAAAGAGATCAAGAAGGGCATTACATACTCATCACAGGAAAGATCCACCAAGGTGAAGCTTCAATTCTGAACATTTATGCCCCAAACACAAGGGCACCCACATATGTAAAAGAAACATTACTAAAGCTTAAATCACATATAAAACCCCACACATGAATAGTGGCAGACTTCAACACCTCATTCTCACCACTGGACAGATCTGTCAAATCGAAACTTAACAGAGAAATAAAGGACTTAACTCATGTCATGACCCAAATGGACTTAATCGATATCTACAGAACATTCCATCCAAACGAAAAAGAATATACCTTCTTCTCAGCACCCCATGGAACCTTCTCTAAAATTGACCACATACTTGGCCACAAAGCAAATCTCAACAGACACAAAAAAAATTGGAATAACCTCCTGTGTTCTATCAGACCACCATGTTTTAAAGTTAGGTTTCAACAACAACAAAAACTACAGAAAGCCTACAATCTCATGGAAACTGAAGAATGCTCAACTGAATCATCAATGGATCAAGGAAGAAATTAAAGACTCCCTAGAGATAAATGAAAATGAATATACCACATACCCAAACTTATGGGACATTATGAAAGTAGTGCTAAGAGGGAAATTCATACCACTAAATGCCCACATAAAGAAGTTGGAGAGGGCCTGTCCGAAGGTGGGCTGTTCTCGAATCGCGGCGAGGCCAGCGCACCGCAGCCATGACAGAGGCTGATGTGAATCCGAAGGCCTATCCCCTCGCAGATGCCCACCTCACCAAGAAGTTGACTTCGTTCAGCAGTCATGTAACTACAAGCAGCTTCGGAAAGGAGCCAATGTATAGTGGTATTCTATTTGTACTGAAATGTGATTTTATTTGTACGTTAATAAATAAAGTTGCTTAGGGGTCAGAGCTATTAGCAAGCCATAGCGAAAGCCAGGGCGGTGGTGGTGCACGCCTTTAATCCCAGCACTTGGTAAGCAGAGCTAGGTAGATCTCTGTGTGTTCAAGGATACAGCCAGCATTGGAGGCACACGCCCTTGATCTCAATACCAACCATAGAAGACTCGGGAGGTCTGGACAGAGAGACTGTGACGAGACAGCCACGTAGTTAGTTTATAACCAATGAGTAGGAAGAACCAGAACTCTTTATAAATCAGACGCACAGGAAGTAACTCCCTTTCGGAGAGCTCTCTTGGCGGGAGAAGCTAGCTGGCGGAGAACGGGTAAGCTTCTGGCTCTGACCTCTTGGGCTTTCACCTTTACATTGGCTCTGTGTTTCTTATTTAATAAGGCGGTCGGTTGCATCTACATTTGGCGCCCAACGTGACAAGAATCCACTTGACTCGCGGCGGGTCTGCGGCGGGTCCGGTTTCCCGCCTCGGCGGTCGGCTCCGGACGGCCTGGTCTCTGGCTGGGGACAAGGTCGGTTTGGCCTCAGGCCCCAAGCGGTTAGCTTAAAAGCCGGTGCTACAAACAACTCAGGCCTGCCTTGCTAACAGGGCCCCTGCTTGTAAAGCAAACGCACGTGGTTGGAGTTTAAGGAAGCCTAGCCCAGGCTTGACTCCGCTCAAGCGGGGACACGTGTTTGGATTTAAGCTTTTAGCCAGGGCTTCTCTCTCTCTCTC
>CABHPP010130973.1:0-33834 GCA_902168425.1 Peromyscus attwateri | reverse complement strand
GGCCTGCGGTGGACAGACAGATAAACCTGCAGCAGGCCTGCGGTGGAGACACAGCCAGCTCACCGGCCAGCCAGAAAGCTGCAGTGTTCCTCAGGATCTGCTCCAGTGACCTTGCCTCTACGGAATGAGATAGAACAAGGCAGCCAAGCACTTTCAGGTAAAGAAGAGTTAACTTTTGCAGCACTGACTGATACAGTTTTCCCTCCAACCCCATCTGCAGAGGGAAACATGGATACACAGCTGCGGCTTCCCCAGGAAAGGCTGCAACTGAGCATGGTGACCAGGGAAACCAGGGAGAAGCACCTAAGTAGACTGAAACATCCCTTAGCATATAAAGGGCTGAATACTTGGAAACGTCTGGGAGACGCAGTCCTCTGCAATGAGGAGAAAGTGAGCTAACTGATGGCAAGGGGACACTTCAGACATGTGATACCGAGAGAGGGGAGCGAACTGCACACCACCACACACTCCTGGGCATGGATAAAAGCTTTTGGTGAGCTAATAGCTTAATGATGGCAGAGCTGGCATGGGGCCTCAGAGGAGCCCAGGCTTGGTTCCTGGACCTCCAGGCTCTCCCTGGGTCCCCTTCACTAGGTGGCTCTCCTGTAGGACTCACAGCAAACCCAACTTGGCCCCACACCTTGGGTCTGGTGCTGGGACCTTTCTGAGCCCATGATGTCATCTGTTTGCAAGTCTTAACTTCCACAGGGCCACTGGGGAGAAGAATCGCCCAAGCCCACAGAACAGGGATGCTGTCACAGCTCTTTGCTCCTAGTAATTCTCCTCCAGGAATACATCCAATCTACTGATGGTCTCTCTTTGTGCTAGGGGCTGGACCTAACACCTCAGGTTCTCTAGGCTTCTCCTGAGCTACACTTCCAATTCCAACATATAATTTTAAGAACATCTGAAAATTTTAAGAGTTATCACCTACAAAATTCAAAATTAAAAAGGAGGCAAACGGGACATTTCCCGATGCATTGTCAAGCAGCTCTGCAGATGGAAGTGAACACAGAAAGCAGGCCGGGCCACCTGGCCAGCACAGCAAGGGCCAGAGCACAGAGAACACAGCTGGACACTCAGCCTGGCAGGACAGGAAGGGACTGTATCTCGAGTGACCTTGAATACAATTGCTTCCTAACAAGTGGGAAATTTTAGCTGGAACAGAGTTGTCTCAAGCGCTAGTCCTAGCGGAAGGAACCTAGGCTAGCCCTCACATTTCCTGGGATGCTGGTCCCATGGCTGAGAGACCTATGGAGACTCAATAGGACAGGAGGAAAGGCCCGAGGGAAGCTTCATTTGGGACTCTGGGACTCGCCCCCTGTGTCTCCTGGGAGCTAGGCTCCAGCAGGTGCTGTGGGGCCAAAGATGCCTACCACATGACCCCTGCCATCTCAGGGAGGGTGCAGTCAACAGGATCAAACCACAGGGGCTCACGCGGAAACGGCCGGTAGACTACGAACCAGAAAGCCACCAGAGGCCCGAGGACAGCGGCCTTTCTGGCAGTATCAAGAAGTAGAGGAGTGTGTGCAGGATAAGGGATGGTTTGGGAACTTCAAACCACAAAGTCACACTGGAAAAATCGAGGGCTAGGAAAGAACTTTCAGAGTTTCTGAATCTGGAAGACACAAAATTCCTCCAAGTTCAGTAGATCCACATGAGGGATTCCAGCTAGAGAAATATCAACACAGCAAGAGCACAGAACTTTAATGGACACACGTTTTATAAGGAACTTGAAGTTCTGCAGCAGCCTCCACTTTATAATTTTAAAGACGATCTATGGCGCCAAAACAGAAACAGAACCATTTGCAGACCCACCCACATGAAGTGATCTTAATGCTACCACAATCATGTGCCCCACAACTGTGTCCCTAAGAGACTATGTAGCCTAGTGACAGCACAGCCTTCTAATTTGTGTATGTACGTTCTATGATGTCATCCTCCAACACACTTCTCAGAACATCTAGGAAGCAGGAAACGACTTATTTACTGTCTGCCATTGGGTGAATGAAGGGGAAAACTAGGAACTAGTGGAGGAATTCTGCAGTAAGTCTAAGAAAGTAATGAAAAGTAACATGGAAAAACTCTGCAAGAAAAAATATACTGTGCAATATAAGCTCTGATTGTATTGTGTGAAAATAAGTAGAAAACCAGCCTGGAAATCAACACACAGCCCAGCAAGTCACAGGTGTAGCCTGTAGGGTCAGGGCACTCCGGGACTCGGGCACTCTAACACCTTTGCAAAACTAACATGATCTCACTAGCATCTTAAAAGAACAGAAATGATGCCGTGACAGGCTTCAGAGGAGACAGGAGGGTGGCGTGTGTGCACAGTGCATGTGTCCATCCAGAAGGCTCCGAGTCTGCCACCGCTTACACCTGAGAGTTCTGGAACAAGATCAGTGTTAAAGCTACTTCCAAGCTTAAAACTGCATAGTTTTAAATTGTGACGACTAAAAATCAAACACACAAACAAAACAATCCCACACATTTCTCTGCCTTCCCAGGGAAAATAGAGTATAATGGGAGTGGAGAGAGGCTATGTATGAAATGTTGGCGCTTATTCCATACAAAATCTTATACAGCACTGTATACCACCCCAGGTAACAGAGGACTGTACACCACCCCAGGGTAACAGAGAACTGCACATCACCCCAGGGTAAGAGAGGACTGTATACCATCCCAGGTAACAAAGGATTGTATACCACCCCAGGGTAACAGAGGACCACCCCAGGTAACAGAGGACCACCCCAGGTAACAGAGGACCACCCCAGGGTAACAGAGGACCACCCCAGGGTAACAGAGGACTACACATCACCCCGGGGTAACAGAGGACTGCACACCACCACAGGGGAACAGAGGACTACATATCACCCCAGGGTAACAGAGGACTGTACACTGCCCCAGGTAACAGAGGACTGCACACCATCCCAGGTAACAGAGGACTGCACACCATCCCAGGTAACAGGACTGCATATCACCCCAGGGTAACAGAGGACTGAATATCACCCCAGGGTAACAGAGGACTGCATATCACCCCAGGGTAACAGAGGACCACACAGCACCTATTTTAAAAGACATTTACAAATAGTTGGAAAGACCAGTTATGCTGCAAAGGTTAAAGTTCCTTCGATGTAAAATAATACAAACAGTATCTCGTGAGACAGAACAGCCGTAAGATCACCTTCCCCGTATACTCCATCACTCACCAGCATTATGAGAAGAGTGGGCACTGAGAGGGAGCCGGTTCTTAGCCAAGAGTACTTAGGAACTCCTGGAGGGAGGCAGGACTGAAATGCCCATCAAGAATGGGGACTGGGGTTGTTGGATGTGGTGGTGCAAGCCTTTTAGTTCCAGCACTCAGGAGGCAGAGGCAGGCGCGGATCTCTGAGTTCAAGGCCAGCCTGGTCTACAGAGCGAGTTCCAGAACAGCCAGGGCTACACAGAGAAACAAAACAAAGAACGGGAAGTGTTTTTTGTAGGGTGTCGAGAATGCTCTGGAATTAGTGGTAGCAGTGCAGAGTCTTGCAAATGACTAAATTCGCTGGATTTGAGACTGAAAGAGCGAATGTCATGGTATATTTACTGTAGCTCAGATTTCAACCTGACGTGGCCAGGTGACTCAACACAGTGTGGCAAACGCACGGTGCCCTTGAGTTAGGAGTCAGCGCAGACCACACAGGAGTCTGCTGTCAGGAAGGTGACGATCAAGAATGCCTGCGACAGGGAAGGAGGCAAGGACAGTGGACAGCTTTGGGGACACACCTGCACACGTGGCCCAGCTCAGCCTCAGCCAGGAAGCCCATGTCAGGAAGAACTAGACCAGGTCAGTCCATAACTTGCCAGCCCGGGTCTACGCAGCCTGAGCCAAAGCAAGACCACTGCACAGAGAGTACCCAGATGTGGAGAAGCCAGCCTGCACTCCAATCGTGTGGAGTAGATCTCACAGGCTGAGACACAAAAAAGCAGCCTTTGGTCAGGTTCTCCTTCCCTCAAACAAAGAGAAACAAGAAGAGTAAGGAAATCAGCAGGAGGGAAAGCCAGGAGAGGTGGTGCTGTCTCTTTAAGAGGCTCCTTGGAGATGCTTAGCTGTAGAAAGCCTAGAGAATACAACATTGATTGGGAATGAGGTAACCACAAACACCACTGTCTCAAATGAAAAGGACTCAAGAGCTGACCCAGAAAACAAGCATCATAACCGCCAGATCAAATTTTAATGATAAACACAAGACGCTCTGCATACAAGCAAGATCGCAGGGTCTCGGACGGAGGTCTCAACTGCAGCTTCTCTCTCAGAGAGGAGCCCAGGAGCCTCTCTGACCCGCGGCTCAAGTTTCACACAATCGATCCCCAGAACACTGGTATAGCTGGGCCTTTGGTGGCCTATCTAGTGCTGGGCAGATCCCCAGGGAGAGGGAGGGGGCGAGGTGGGCAGCAGCTGACTTCAGAGCCGCTGTTCTCCTTTTGGGGCTCCATGTTCAGAGAAGCTCCAAACTGGACTTGGGGAAGGAGAGTCGCCGACCTCTCCAGTCTGCCAGGACTCTCAGTCCAGCCTGAGCACTGCAACCTTCCTATGCACTTAGGCAGAGCTCTGAAGTCAGAACAATGTAACCCCGCCTGGTCCTCAGACATGAGGGGAAGCTCTCTGCCATCGGGAGCTCAGAGAACCACACCTCACAATGAAGCTGCAGGTCTGACTGCAGCCAGGCAGGCAGGCAGGCAGGCGGGCGGGCGGGAAGCAGGTTACCCACTTGGCTGTAAGAGCTGAGGGGTCTCTCTTAAGGGTGTGAGGCCAGTGAACAGAAAGAAGCTAAGAAAAGCTGGCCTTCCTGGCCAAATCCTCTTTAAAACAGAAGGGCCAGCGAGATGGCTCAGCGGGTAAGGGTGTCTGCCACCAAACCTGACAACCCGAGTTCAATTCCTGGGACCCACACAGTAGCAGGAGAAACCAATCCTGCAAGTTTCTCTGAACTGCACACATATGCTGTGGCACATGTGCACCCCTACACACACACACACACACACACACACACACACACACACACACACCACAAACAAGTAAATAAGTGTAATAAAAAAGAAACAATTTTTTATGGCAGGGCCTGCCATAAAATACTTCAATAATCTATTTGGAATTCAAGAGGTGCTTTTAATTTTTTTTTAACATTTCATATTTGGGAGGCTGGTGCATGTGCCACGGCACGTATGGAGGTCAAAGAACAACTTGCAGAAATCGGTTCTCTCCTTCCACCAACAGAAAGAAGTGGGGGTTCCAGGGTCACACTCTGGGAAGTGAGGTTTGGGGGCAGCACTTGGACCCTCTGAGCCATCTTGCTGGTCTCACCGAGGAATGCTACTTCAGGAGAGAAAGGGCTGAAGGGACCGCTCAGTGACAGGGACTGTGTCAGCCCACGTCGGCTCTGGTTTCCGCTCTCCTCCAGGCAGGAGCCTACGCGGCTCCCACAAAGCTGACTGACTCAGAAACTCAGGGGCTCCATTCCTGGCACACAGCCTGAGACAACCAAAGTGTATAAAGTTTACATTCTGACACCCTAGGTAAAGAGACACTCTAACCCTAATGTGGGGCGTTTATCCACCAACCCCACAGTTCCCCAGAGTTTTCTTGAGTGCAAGCAGCAGGAAATATTATATAGAAGGATTTAGATTGCGGAGATAAACAGATAGAAAATACAGGATAGCCTCGAGAGGGCCTGGAACCTTTTCCAACGGGCCCCGACTGTCTCTGCCTCAGGGTATTTATAGAGACGCCAAGGGGTGCAGCAAATGATCTCCCCTCCCCCCAGCACAGCCAAGTGCAGACCATCTCAGACCCCTGCCCATGGTCCTAATCATCCTCTATGCGGACCTGCTGGGTAAAGCCACGAGGAACCTGAAAATGGGCTCCCACACCCTAAGACACAGTTGATCTGACTGTACAATCAACAAACGCATGACCAGATCTTGTGGTGACAACCATGAAGAACTCCTCACGGTGGGTTCCGGAAGAGCAGCCAAAGGAACCCACAGAAGCTCATGTTAAACTTCTCAGTCAGGAGACAGCAAACACTGACTGCAGCGATGAGGTGAAGCTGCACCGTGTGGGGAAGGAAGAGCACGTGGCCACAGCCTTGCTTCACAATGGGGAGCCAAGCGGGGTCTCCACAGACACTGGGACAAACAGGTACAAACCTGCTCCACCCACCCACCCCTGCTGTGCAGCTCCCAGGCCCTAGGACAGAACCCTAAGAGCAGCTGGAACTGGGGTGCTGGGGCAGAGGGTGAAGACACAGACTGAGCTGACGCGGAGGAACATGGCTTTGCTTACCCTGCGATGACAACGCCATCATGGGAGCGCACATCACACAGAACGGCATCGGGAACGTGCTCCAGCTCGCTCACAGCGCCTTTGCGATTCTGTGTGAGGAAAAGGGGGATGTGGTTTATACTAGTCTTGGGGTAGCCCCTTAATCCTGTATGTCGTAGCCATCTTCAAT
This sequence comes from Peromyscus attwateri, assembly GCA_902168425.1. NCBI lineage: Eukaryota > Metazoa > Chordata > Mammalia > Rodentia > Cricetidae > Peromyscus > Peromyscus attwateri. The sequence goes on along the minus strand of CABHPP010130973.1, from coordinate 27,340 downwards.
GTCATGGACCACACTGGGCCTTCAGAAGGATAACATGGCAACACCATGCTGGTGAGCCTATACCAGAGGCACTCACGGAGCAGTGAATGTGAGGTGCTGGCCTGTCCCCAGAATGTCACCAGACAGGAAGAAGTATGTGCACACAGGCAAGTGTCCTGTGCATGGCAGGGCCTGAAACAGTGCATCGAGTACTTAAGCAGTTCAGCTCCCAGGAGGAAGCACCCAATGGACATGTAAAAGAATTGCTAGAATAAATGAAAGGCTCGCAGGAGACACAGACCAGGGAGGGCAGGAAAGACGCCATTCTGCCTACGTGTCAGACTTCTCAGGAAAAGGGTCTTCGGAGAAAAGCCTAACCCCGAAATTGGGTTGCTCCTTGGGAACACTGGGTCAGTGTTGAGAGAGGAAGGAGGAGGCAAGTTCCAGCTGTGACCCTGTGGGACTTCTGGGGACTTCCCATGATCTCGGATGGTCTTTCTATCAGTAAACTGTCAGGTGCTGTTTGAGCTCACTGAGAAGCTGGCTGCCTCCTTACCTTAGACCCAAGCATGGCCCTGGCTCTCTATTGGTGAGAGAGGAAAACAGCAAGCAACCAGGGCATTAAAAATCCCACCCTTCCCTTGCATTTGGGAGGCAGAGGCAGGCGGATCTCTCAGTTTGAGGCCAGCGTGGTCTACAGATCGAGTTCCAGGACAGCCAGGGCTACATAATAAACCTTGCTCCAAAAACCAAACCAACCAACCAAACCCCTCATCTCTGAGTACCAAGAGTTGCCAAGCCAACTGCTAGACGGTCAAGTATTTCCACAAAGGTGGCACAGCTGATTTCCCTGCGGCATAAAAACGCAAGGAAGAGAGGCTGGAAGCTCGGCCCGGGGCAGTGCTGTGACGGGAAGCTCCCCCGTGCAGACGGCTCTCCATCGGGCTACTCCAGTCACCTCTGCTGGATGCTGGGGGCATCCGGCCGGGTGTGGAGATACTTGCTGCTTCTCTCCACCCACTCGGTACTCCTTTACTTCCGCTTGCTATATATTAATAATTCCATTCATTCAACATCAGAAGCATAGCTATCATATGCCACTCTCCAGACTGTACAGGTGATTTGCTGTTAAATTCAGAAAACATATCAACTATTTTTAAAATAAAAATGCAGGGAATCTGAAGATATTAGTATCAGTGTAGGAAGTACAACACAGTAAGACAGGTGAGTCCCAAAGTAAGCATAACCAGTGTTCAAGATTACTCGGTTATCTGAACTTAGTTCTGCTGGCCTGGCCAAGGATTAACACTAGATGCGTAAGTACCACACCCAGCCGTTAGCCACTGTGATTATTATGCCATTAGGAAAGAGATGATGGCATCCACTTCATTAAAATCAACAGTCATTAAGTAGCTATGGCACTTGAAATTGAGCAAGAGAATTTGTATAATGACCCTAACTTAATCTTCAGGCTCAGTCTACAGCCTAGGGGCAGAAGACCTTCAGGGCTGTCCGATGGAACTGAGCTGAAGGGAGCCTGGACACATCTGGGGGGAGGGACTGAAGAAAAGCAGAGGGCCTGAATGAAAGCTGTACCCCCGGCACTCACTGAGCTCAGTAAAACAGCAGCCCTCCACCCCAAGCTCCCAATCCCACTGGCTATTCTCATTCTAGACAGATCTCAGAATGCCAGGGTGGCAAACGCCAGAAGAAAAGCTTCATGGCAACCTCACCCACCTACCAACCCATTTCCAGTCAGCTCTGAAGTGCAGGTGCAGGCAGACATGCATTCACAGCGCATGCCCTGAAAGCCTCAGAACTCCAGGGTCCTTTCTGGGGTTTCCAGACACTGACCTAGGAGTTACCACACCAACTGCCTGCCCAACCTGTCCTGAAATGGATCTCAGTTAGGTCTGAATCACTGTACTTGGCTGGAGCCCTGAACACAGGCAGGCTCCACAGGGACACATCAGGTCATCCCTAGGGCCACCTTCCCCACAGGCCTGGGAGCAGTGTCCCTCTGAGCCACCCAGATGAGAATGGAGGCTTGCAGAGGTGTACACCTGCCACAGTGCCCTTTGCACGTGCTGGTGAAGGTTCTTTCCAAAACTGCACTTCGATTTCCACCCCGACATTCGGTGACTCATCCATCACTTAAACTTCACCCAAGTGCTCCTCTCGGCTCACAGTTCTGGGAGGTGACCGAGGATGCCAGAGGGCCTCACATGCTGCTGCCTATCTAACCAGATCCCTCGATAGACAACTGCATAGTGAGTGCATCTGACGGTTTTACACTCACCAGAGAAAATCAGTGAACAGACACTGGGTGACATCACATCTTCCTTGTGATGCTCTTTACTTCTATCCCTGGCCCAGACGAGGACACCTTGCCCTCCTCCCCTGGCCCCCACCCCACCCCACACCCCAAAGCAGCAGCATAAGCAGAGCTATTGTTTTCCCTTGACTCTGACATCTCCAAATGCAACGCCAGGGACAAGCTTGCTCTCTGGTTCCCGCCTCTCTGGACAGTTTCTATGCAGGAAAGCCCAGCTCTAAGCTTTCCTTCCCTCCGCCTTCAGGTGGACTGCGGATGCTGCGTCCAGCCCCTGCTTCATCTGAGCAGCTTTCCTCCACAGATCATTCGGCCTGTCCATCAGAAGACCTAATCAGGTGGGCAGGCTCCAAACAAGCCTACTCCATTACCTTCGGTGGATGCAGACATCATGGGGCCAGCGAGATCCTACTGAGTTGGTAGTGTCTTCTCAGGCTAAGAAGACTGGCTTGGCCAATTCTCCAGTGATGACTAATTCTTCACTAGGAGCAATTTGTCACCCAGGGGATACCTGGCAACGCCTGGAGATACCTTGTGTGCCACAATAGGGGCTGAGTGCTTTTGGCATCTAGTGGGGACCCTGGGGGTGCTGCTTGGCGTCCTGCAAAGAGCTGGCCCAACACCACCAGAGCTAAAGCTGGCCATCCCATAGGGTAGCACTGCTCACTGATGTTACGGAACCAGTGCACTGGTCATTAATCTGGTTACGAGGTGCCTAGAGACAGCCATGCACAGAGGCAATATGCCGCCACCAATCATGGCAAGGCTTTCTTGCCTCAAAGTCTATTGGATTGACCTTTAAGTGAGAGAAGGGCCCAGCTCTACCCCATCTCCAATGGGCGAATTCCCAGCTGCCTAGGTGGGAAAGCAGCTTGGCCATGCACCACCTTGCTGCGCCTCACACAGCCCTGGAACACGCTTCCTGACAGCTTGCTCTCCCTGAAATGCTTCTCTGCAAATGCTTAGCTGTGATCTAATATTTCTGTAGAGACTTGAGGTGATAAATGCCAGGGCGGCAAGCCAAGGGTTACGTGAGGGAAGAGCAGACAGCACTCAGCACTGCCACCTCTCCAGCAGCAGCTCCTCCGCAGGAGCCTCCAAGCGCCGCCTCTCGCCTTGCCCGTGTGCATGGTGCTGCTGCCTTGTCAGCCCTCTGGAGGCCGGGAAAGAGAAAGGGGGAGGGGGCTGACAGAGCAAGACTCCAGTGACCCTAACCAGCCAGGAGAGGCAGTATCAGAGAGCCACCTCAGACTCCTTCCTGCACAGCAGGAGGAAGCTCTGGGCCCAAGGCTGAAGGGGCAAGTGTAAGGAAGATGCTGAACTCAGCAGGGAGGTGGGGGGAGGTGGGGTGGGGTGGGGTGGGGTGGGGTGTGTGTGTGTGTGTGCTCAACACACCCTACTCCCCCCACAACTGCAGGCCTGTGTCCGTCCAGTGTCCCTGTAAGCCGTCTGCCTCAGGGGACGCCACTGGCCACTGCCTACCTTCCAATTGGTTCTGAGCATGTGCTCCTTGGCGCGGCACTCTTGTAAGATGAGCTTCCAGCAGGTGTAATCGGAGATGCTGCTCTGGGTGAGGTGCCCCTCCTGCTGGCACAGCCGGTACCACAGCACCTCGTCTTCAGCAATCACCTTCCATGTCTTGCTCACCTAGGACAGCACCGGTGACGCAAATGTCAAGAACTGCAATTAGAGAGGCCTTCCCATCCAAAATCAATCAACACCTATAGTATAGCCCCAGGCATATGGCAGCATACAACGTCTCATTAACAAAACACTCGGAGGTGGAAAAACTACAAGCAAATGTTTCCAGTTTTATCTTTCAAGATTTTGAAACTGTTATACCACCATGTAACGTCACATTTCAGATGGCATGATAAGTTATCATCTAACAAATGAAAGAGAAAAAAATGCACCAGTACACAAAATGCTAAAAGAACAAACTTGAACACAGTAAAAGACCACACCAGCACACAGAGCTTTCCAGGAGAGAGGCTGAAGACAGATTAATGACTCTCTTACAAATCGGGAGTCTGATGGTCTGTGATGTAGAAGGCTTTAATCAACTCAATTTCTGGTGGCATAAAATTCAAACTTTTGTTGCATGGAGAACTCTTACATGTACAGATTAAAACACAGTAATAGCATTAATACAACACTTGAGCTGCTGGCTGGGACCACGGTATATGATGGAGAAAGGACTCCTACATCTGGCACAAATCTCCAGTCCCCACGGTATCAGGGGGACTGTTTTAACTCTCAGTGTGTTGATTTCCAGCCCGCATTAGGGGCAGAAAGCTTACTTCCTCACAGGACAATGTACAAAGCATGGACTCTCATGTCCAAATGAGAGACTGACCCCACAGATCAACAAAAGCAACCTACAGCGTGCCCTGAGATGCAGGATGGAGGCCCTGTTTGCTGCCATCCAGAGACTGGAGCTTACTCCTGGTAGACAGAGAGGGTCAGCCGCTTACAAGAACCTACACTAGGACCACGTCAGACCTTGGAGGGAGAGGGAAGAGAACGTGACTAAGGGGGACCAGATGGGATGGGGGTATGAAGATGTCTCAAAGTCTGCTCCTCCACGGTGGCAATTAGAACACGACCAAAAATGAAGGTGGGGCTGGGGCTACAGCTCAGAGGTAGAGCTTAGCTAGCATGTGCGAGGCTCTGGGTCTGACTAGGACAAGGGGGAGGAAGGAAAATGGCTGAGGAGATGGGTGGTGGGTCCGGGGTTTACTGCAGTGTAAGGACCTGAGTTCGGATGCTCAGAGCCCAGGTAAAGCTGGACGCGGCAGCCTGTCTCCTATGGACCGGTGGGCGGTAAAGAAAGACAGGAGAGCACCTGGAATCCAAGGGCTAGCTAGTACACAGGCACAGTGGTGAACGAGAGACCCAGTGAGACGGCCCAGTAGTTACACTGCTTGCTGCACAAGCCTGACAACCTGAGTTCGATCCCCAGAACCCACAGAAAGGTGAGAGAACTGACTCCACAAAGTTGTCCTCCGACCTCCATACACACATGCACACCATACAAACATGTACATCATACAAACATGTGCACCATGAAAACATGCACCCCCTACACACGCCACACACACAAATTAAGCTTTGTAAAAAGAGAACACCCCTATCTCCAGGCAGAAGTTGAGGACTGCCACCTTGGTTCTCCTCTGACCTCCGTGTGGAAACTGTGGCTTGCACGCACCCACACTTAAGCATCGACAGGTTTTTTATTGACTTTCTCAGGACCACGGGAAGTAATAAAAAGCTTGAACCTTCGAAGGACCAAGTACCCAAGAAAGAAAGACAGAAATGAATAAAAATTAAAAAGGATGAAGCCAGGGTATAGTGGTGCATGCCTTTAATCCCAGCACTCACGAGGCAGGCAGTTATATGTGAGTTCAAAGCCAGCCTGGTCTACAGTGAGTTCCAGGCTAGCAAGAGCTAGAGACCCTGTCTTTAAAAACTAACAGGGAAGAAAGAAAGGCTGGACTCGGTAAGGACTGTGAGGCACTAGCCCACAATGTGTGCCTCCTCTTCCTTCAGCCCCCTGAAAACCAACAGCCTCACATTCATAACGGTCACACAAGCAGCAGCATTGGGGGTGGGGGCATGGGACAGGACAGGCCAGCTTTGAGCTTACCAAAACCTAACTCCTGAAGAGCCGGCAGCAGCTGACCTGCCTGGCAGCTTGCTGGAGAGCACTACCGAGGCTTTATCTGATCGGTCTGACCTGCCTGACCTGCAGGGCGGCTGTTCCAAACACTGAGCACGAAAGGAGCTCAACACCACTGGCCCCGCACATGGCTCACACCCGGACTCTAGCGCTCAGGAGGCTAAGGCACAGGACTGCTGTGAGCTCAAGGCTAGCCTGGGCTAGCGAGCTGGGAGCACACAGCTGGCGCTCTCTTGAAGGAGGAGGAGTTGTCTCAGCACTGCAGCCCTTGAGAAGGCTCTGCTGTTAGGACTGACGGATGCTGACCAGACTGTGGAAGAGGAAAATTGGGAAGGAGTGCCCACAAGATCTTTGAAGACCCCGTATTTCTGGAAGTCCAGCATGCCACACACAGGGCTTGTGCTGGGCACTTGGGGGTGGGGGTGGGGGCTAAGAAAGCTCTGACTTCTAGATTCCAGCTGGCCTTGAACCTCTGCACAAGCATCAAGGCAGGGCTGAAGCAGAGCTATGACCTGCTGGGACGGGAAGGTGTGTCCCAGCACACAATGGGCCCTCAGCAGAGGCTGGAGGACCACTGCATCTCCTGAGTCACTAGCTAACCTAGTGGGGACTTGAGTGGCCACACAACCCCTAGACAAGTTAGCCTGCTCCTTCCACAGAGGCAGGAGCAGCTGTTTCAAATGCATCCGTTTAGGCTCAGGCTCTGCCAGAGCCACAGCCCCCACCCTAGATGCCCGTTGGAAAGAAAACATACGGGCAAACATGAAAGGAGAGCCCAGCAGAGGGTCAAACAGTGCTGTAAGACACAACGAGGGCCAGTTCAGGAAGAAGATTCCCAGTCAGGGGCGCACAGGAACAGCAACAGAAAGCAACTGAAGAGAAGCCAGGAGGGAGATGTTCCCAGTCGACAGCAGAGTTAACTGCAGCATTCACTAGAGGGCTCACTGGCCAATCAGGGCTGGCAGAGAATCCGCTGGTCAGTTGAGATCATCCACTCTAAAGAACAAAGCCTCAGAGTTGGGGATTTAGCTCAGTGGTAGAGCACTTGCCTAGCAAGCACAAGGCCCTGGGTTCAGTCCTCAGCAACCTGTGGGGGCCAACAACCCCATGCACACAAGTCTGCACAGCAAAGGCTGGAGTAGAGATCTGAGGGGCTTCCCAACTGTCTCTAACTCCAGTTCCAGGGGAACTGACTGACACCCTCCTCTGGCCTCACAGGCACTGCACAAACTTGGTGCCCATACATACATACAGACAGACAGACAGGCAAACACACATACACATAGAATAAATGTTTTTTCAAGTTCCGAATGGGGCTGGGGAGATGGCCCAGTAAAGGCCTTGCCACGCAAACACGGGTCCCTGAGCTCATCCCCCGAACCCACATAAAACCCTGGCTATGGTAGCATGCATTGGCAATCCCAGTATGGGAGGGGCAGAGAGGCAGGAGAGTCCCTGGTGCTTGCTGACCTGCCAGCCCAGCCAGCAATGGTAGCTCTAGGCCCATGAGACCAGTCGATATAAAGCAGACAGCACCGAGGAATGACCCCAAGGTTGGCCTCTGGCCTCCACATGGATTCATGTACACACGTGCACCTCATCCCTCACGAACACAAGGTCCAATCTCACTTCCGGCATATTGTCTTTCCGTATCTAAATCCCAAGTTTCTAAACACACTACCCATGGTAAAGCGTCACCCCAGCGCCTATGGAACCACACTCCTCGGGTAACATGAACTCCAGCTCTGCCTTCCACTGCAATAGCTGTTTCTCACACCCATCAGTCATCGATCGAGAAAACGTGATCTGTGGGTCTTTGTGTCTTATTTTTAAGAGGGAAGAATGAAAAGGAGGGGGAGCTAACCAAGACAGGGCTGAAGGCAAACCACGGCTCCTAGCCCACAGCAGACACGGATCCATTCCGCAGCCCTCGCTGGCACAGCCACACTATCAGTCACAAATCCACTTAACCACACTGTCAGGCCACACTCCTCTACCTCAGCCATAGCGTCCAGATAAGGCCTCATCTGAGCACATGCTCAGGCCATAAAGACCAGGAAAATGGCCCACTAAAGTGGAGGCCCCAGTTTTGAACTAGACAGAACACTGGGGTTTTATTTTTGGCATGTCTGGTCCACAGCTGAGCCTACCCATGACACCCAGTAGTGTCTGTTCATCCGTCTATGCCAGGATGGGGGAGCCCAGGCATGAGGGAGAGAGGGACACACAGTCAGCCATGGCAGAGCAGCCACAGTCAACTCCAGAGTGGAAGGTGCTTCCTTCCAGGCCACTAGAACCCAGGATCTAACGTGGCTACGACAAGGAGTAATGAACACTTGGACTCTCCAGGGCAGAGTACTAGCTTGGCACAGGGTATGAAATTTGACCATTAGAATCATAATCCTTTTTGACAAAAAAAGCTCTAAGATCAGCCAAAGATACACAGAGAAACCCTATCTCAAAAAAACCAATAAAATAAATAAAATAAAAATTAAAAAAAGAAAGAAAAAACAAAGAAAAAAAAGGAGCACTAAGACAGACTCTAATGAAAACCCTGCGACACAACTTCCTGTTCTGCGAACAAGACTTACAATGGCAATGCCCAGGCGGCGGGGCAAAGGGGAATTAGTGGACGCAGGCTTCCTGGAGTGCTGTCCAGTTTCTGAGAAGGGTCCCACATGAAATGAGTTAAGAGAACTCTGGCTTGAGCAACAGAATCTTTTGCTGGGATTCCTTGGAGCCTCTAGTCTAGCATGTTCATCTCTAAGACGGAGGGCACACAAGGCGGTGTTTCCCACACCCACCTGCTTCTGCATCTTCACACCAGGCCAGTCTCAGCCCCAGCTCCCAAGGTCAACCTGCAGCAACCATCTTCCCCCACCTCCTCAGCTGCCCAAACCGGGCCTTGGGCCTTCTGCCTGCCCAGGGAGGAAGGGCCTTTGAGAATCAGCAGGTCACACGGCTCCTCCTCAAGGCCCCAGCGTCTCCGGAGCATCTCAACAGGGCACACAGAGACCACAAAGGGACAATTGGTTACGCTAAACAGTCTGAAGCGGCCCTGAGGAAGGCCACAAGACTTTTATAACCATCTCCCAGAAAAACACCAAGCTGTTAGGGAACACTCTGAAGTCTACACGGCTCGTGACGGGCAGAAACTGAGAACACAGGATGTTTTGTTGCTGTGTTCTGCAAAGATGAATACTCAGGATAAAGTTGAAGTTCTAGATCTCACACACACACACACACACACACACACACACATACACACACCCCTCTGGGAGGGTTTGTAAGAGGCGGGTTAAGAATGATCTGCACAGGATCACAACTGCACCTCCAACCAGGTGTTACACAGAGACGGGAACCAACAGAGTCATCAGCAAACTGAAAAAGGGGGTGTCTTCCTTTTAAAGGAGAAGATGGCAGACAACCTTTAAGAATTTAACTCGGGGAAACAGGGGGACTCAGTTCAACTTTCACGAGCGCATCTGAAAGGATCCCACCAAAGGAAAGCCTTTCTAATGGTTTTGATTTCTTAACTCATATTACAATCCAGCAAGTTTACAAGCCTGAATTTTCCAAAGGTCTAACGGTCTTTAATACCCCAGAACTGGAACGGCCCAGCTCAAAGCCCCACCGAGCGAGCGAGCGAGCCTCAGCTGCAAGAACTCGCTAATAAAAGCGGCTCCAGCATTCTGCTTTATAGCGCCACTGTGAATTGCCACATTGAGGGGAAAAAAAAGCCCTTGGCTCAAAAAACCTGGCTTTATTAGCTCTGCCTGGATTAGGCTTACCAGTAGACAGGGAGCACAGCTCTCTCCACAGGTCCACACTCCAGGTCCACCTGAGGAGGGCACGCCACGGAGCAGGACAGCATTCTAGGCACGCCTTGTCCCAGCTACTTCCCATGTGCTCTTGAACCCAGGAGGTTACCCCTCAAGGGGGCCAATGCCTGAGGTCATTTTGGAGTCCTGCCTCACATGACAAGCAGCAGCACTTAGACCCTTAGCTTCTTCTGCTGCCCTGAGAGCCTTCATGGTTTTGTGCCAGGCTTACATGTTAGGGCGTGCAGCCCCAGCTGGACGCCAGCAGCTGTTGGGGAAGTGAAGAACCTTTAGGAGGTGGGGTTCAGCTACAAGTGAAAGGAGTCTTGGGGTTCACAGCCCAGCCCTCTTCATGCCCTCTCTACAAAGAGTGTCTGTACCCTCATGCTCATGGCTGGAGTCAATCTCTTCTCCCTAAGCTGCTGTCAGGTTGACAGTAACAAGGAAAGCAGCTGACTCTGTCCCCTCCTGCCCCACACGTCACCCCAAGCACCCTCCTGACACTCTTCCCGTGTCCTTCTCTCCGGTTCCGACTTAACCATCACTGATGCGCTGACAGCGGGACTCCACTGGCTCCTCGGGAAACGGCACTCTCTCACTGCCAGCCATCCTCACTGACCATGCCTTCTCCCCACATCCAGCCCATAGGCAATCCTGACCCACCCATCTGTACTGTATAACCCTCGTCAAATCACCATGTCCTCTCCTCTGGAAGATTCCACAGCCTTAACCAGTTCCCCTGCCATCCTCCTTTCCCTACAGCAGGCAAAGCCAAGCCTTCAACATACACAGACAGCCTCTGCGATCGCTGTTGGCAACTCAGCAAGGCCTCCTACCTCGTCAGAATGACCTTCGGTCTCTGTCTCTCCTGTGCTCACTCCTCCTGCTCAGTGTCCTCACCAGTTCCCATGGCTGTTCTGAGGACCATGGACTCAGGACTCCACACAAACTCACCCCCACACACTCCTGAAGGCACGAGTGGGAGCCAGTGCTTGCCAAGACAGCCTCCTTTCAGGAGGCTTCAGTTACCTTTCCAGCTTCTGGAAGCATCTATAGTCCCTTCCTCCACCTTCCAAGCCAGAACGTCTACAGTACCTGCTTTAGACTGTCTGGGTACCCCACAGCCACATCTCTCATCGGGACCCTTGTTGAGCCCCCTCTGCAAAGGCCTCTTACCATGAGCACAGGCACAAGGGCCCAGTAGTGCATGTGGAACAGGAACACATTAGGTTGGTCACTGTGCGTATACCACGGCCCAGTCATTTTGACCTTCCTGCCAGTCCTCACCCACGGGAGATGCTACAGGACAGCCTCAGCTGCACCTAGCTCAGGACTTCTTCATAGCCTCCTCTCTCCCGCCTTCCTTCAGTCTTCACTGCACAGGACTGACACCCTCAACAAAGCATGCTCCTTACTAGGCGCTGCTCACTGAGGCACTTGCTGTCTGTCAGGAGCAGCACCTGGCCTCAGCAAACCCTCTGAAAGTAAGGAGCGGGTAAGTTCAACTTCTTAAAAATGGGAAAGAAAAGAATTGCTTTTGTCTTTATGAACCCTGCAGCCCCTGATGTGCGCTGCGTCCAAGAGGCTCTGACTTTCTTATTCTCTCACCTTCTGCGTGCTCTTTCTAATCTTCCAATCATGAAAGATTTCCTGCATGGTGGTACAGCCAACAGTATCCCACCAGTACCCACCACTCAGAACACTGACTGTGTCCTGCAGCTCGGGACCCTCCCAGAGTGGCTCTGCCTTTCTCTACGCTCCTGTGTAAGAAGACAGCCACACAAGTCAGGGGACCAGAAGGGGCTCCTGGGGGTGCAAAAAGACACTTCCACAGACCTTGACAGCCACCGGGACAGTCAGACTCCAGAGCCCCTGGGAACTAAAGCCCACAGAGTTATGGAGTGAGAGTCTGCTCAGACCTACTTGGTGACAGAGCTGTGACTTGTAGACTTCAGGATCAGAGCTGTCCTGTAAACAGGCAAACATCAGCATCCCGAGGTGGACGTCTGGCCGGCTCACGGCATCACATGTCTTTGAAAGCTGACCGCCTGACTGACACGCTGGCCTTCCGCCCCAGAACTACTACCTTGTTCTGGTCCTGCCTGCCTCTTGCTCACTGGTTGTACCACAATCGTCAGGGGTTCACCTTGGCCTCTTCCCTTTTCTTTATGGCTTTAAGACTGAGTCTTACTATGCAGTCGACTGGTCTTGAACCTACACAGTCTTCCTGCCTATTGCAGATCTGCACCACCATGCCTTGGATCTCTATGTACAACTTCCCGCCCTTTACTTGAAAATTGTGCCATTACTGCCTAAGCAGCTCAACTACTAAAACTACACGTTAAGAAATATCCACAGGGGGGCTGGAGAGATGGCTTAGTGGTTAAGAGCATTGATGCTCTTCCAGAGGACCTGGGTTCAATTCCTAGCACCCACATGGCAGCTCACAACTGTCTGTAACTCCTGTTCCAGAGGACCTGGCACCCTCACACAGCCATAAGTGCAGGGCAAACACCAATGCACATGAAATTAAAAATAAATTTTAAAAAAGAAAAAATAAATACCCATGCTATAACATATATTTCCCTGACGCTGCTGGGGTTAGGGGTGGAGGGGCAGGGGTGAGCACGCTGTATGTTGACAGTGGCAGTGGGCACACAGATCTACCCCCACAATAAGACGGAACAGAACTGAAAAGACAGACGGGAGCATGGGAAACCAGTGAACCCCAAGCAGGCGCCAGAGTGGACCGACATCAACGTGCTTATGCTGTTATCACTGGGCACATGAGGTATCAGCACAGCAGAAGCCAGCAGAAAGACACACAGCACCTGCCTGCCTGCATGCCTGTCTGCATCACTTTCAAATGTTTAAAAAGAATGTTGGAAGGGGCTGGAAAGGTGGCTCAGCAGTTGCGAGCACTTGTGGCTCTTGCAGAGGACCTGGTCTCAGTTCCCAGTGCCCACACGGTGACTCACAGCCATCCCTGGCTCCAATTCTAGGGGACCTGATGCCCTCTGACCTCTGCAGGTGCCAGGTGCGAGTGGTACATGTGAAAGCATGCAGTCAGGACACTCACACACACAATACGTCAATCTAGGAAACTAAAGAGAATGCTGGAATTGGACCTGGTGGCCCATGCCTGTAATCCCAGAACCGAGGAGGCTGAAACAAGACTGAAGGCCTGAGACAGACTAGACTACACAGCAAGGGCCTATCAAAAACAACAACAGAAAGTTGATAAATACCAAAAACCAACCCTCTTCAGAATTATTCATGTTGCTATACAACAGCACTTAATTTTCTCACAGAAACCAAACAATTGTGTAATTCTGAAATTGGCAATCTTCTCAATATGCATGGTAAAATATTACCCTTTAAAATGCTAGCAGTACCATGGGCTTGGAAAAGATGGACACAAAATCATAAACAGCAAAATGCTAGTGTTGCAGATTGATAATGTGCTTCCTAAAAGTCCTGCCGTTTTCATGACATTCTGAATGAAGAAGCCGTCCCAGCAGAGACACACGATCTGCACAGTGCCCAGAGGTTAGCTGCTGGCAAGGGTGGAGGGCACACCAGTACACAGGGTACCAGCTGACGGGAAGCACTTTGGGGCTGAAGGCTTGGGGCCTCAGCAGAGCGGTGGCAAATGACATCTGAGGTGTCCTTCGTCAGGCTCCCTTGCTGCCAGTCAGAGAGCAGCTTGGCATAAAGACCTAAGCAACAGGTTTCTCCAAGAGCACAAAACTAGCTCAGGATGCCAATTCCACACAACTGGCCCCACTTCACGAAAGTCCCAACATGCCCCGATTATAAGAGAGAAAGAGAGCAGGAGCGAGAGACAGAGCAGAGGGAGCCCATAAAGCAGTAGGACCCCATTCAATAGGAGGACTTTCTTTCTGCAAAAACAAACACACCACAGAGCAAATGAAAACACTGTTTATATTTATTACTTTGTAGTTTATTTTAACGATGACAGAAATCAAGCCAATCCTACTGACTACTGGCCGTCCATTGCTGTCTGCATGTAAAGACTCTGAAAGCCCAGCTTCTCCATCACAGCCAACTCCATCACTGTGCACTGAAGGGGCTCTGCTTTAAAAAAGTTTCCATACTTACACATGTTCTCAAAAATAGGTTACACACACACACACACACACATATACACATGCACGCGTGTGCACGCCAACTGAGCACACACGGAAGAGTTCCAGTGAGAACTAGTGTGCTGCAAATTAAATGGTTCACACCTGCAGAATAATCGCCCAGCAGAGCCAATCTCTCCTGACTGCAGCTCCACTGTACCAAAGGGGTCTGCTTCTACCTAACCCTATCATGCCCTGGTGGGCAGCATAGGTGAAGGCCACACGGCTCTCCACAAAATGGGAGAGCAGTGTTCCTTCAACAGCAGTCCACTCCCAAGAAAGCAGCTGAAAGCACAGTGCCGACTGTGCAGGGCAAAGCTGGCTAAAGAGGTTCCAAGACTCCACCCTGGCATCAGGCTGATAGAACTCTGCCCTCCATTCCTGGGAGCAGAGCCAAGGCGTGAGCTAGAAAACAATAAACCAAATTTCCTGGGGTCGGGCGTGGGGTGGGGGGTGACAACATAGGTACTCGTCATGCAACTGACGCCGAGCACTGTTTACACTGGGCAGGCGTTTTGCTCATCTCATCGTTTGCTATGGACACCAGCATCAGGAACGCGGGCTGCAGTCTAGGCGACGCTGCTGCGATCACACACCAAAGGCGCTCAGCAGCTCCGAGTCACTGACAAAGCAGATGCTTCAGAAAACAGCCCAGCCCCAGGGCTGCCCCAGCTGCTCTGTGCAGTTTTTACTGTGAACACGGATGGTGGACGCTGAACTGTGCCAAGTGCTCCTCTGTATCCCCTGAGACGATAGCATGACTTCTCACTTTCAGACTGGTCATGCTGACCACAGTTACAGATTTCCATTGAATTGCTTTTTATTCTTACAGTGATGAGTTTAAATCCAGGCCTCCCATGCTAATCAAGCACTCTACCACTGAGTTACATCATTAGCCAAACTCAGGTTTGGTATGGTTTGTTTTTCTTGTGGTGGCACTAGGGGTCAAACTCATGGCCACGAGTACTCACTCAGTTTTAATAGACATACAAATTTTGACAACTGAAAAAAATAAAGCTAAAAGGCAAAATGTAACTTAATCACATGCTTTTCCCAAAGAGATGAGAACGATTTGAAGGGCATAAACCCTGGCCTCCCTAGAGCCACCTGGTCAGGAATACAGACGACAGGCCCACCCCATACCTCCACGGTGTCTTGTTGAGAAGAGCTGTCCCCAAGCTGACAACTGTCACCATCACCAGGGCAGCTGCGAGCCTGTGCAGGAGCCTGACTCAGCCTGCTGACCTCCCTCAGAGACAGTGGGATGGAGATGGTCACTGGACTCACCGGGGTCCACTGCTCCCGTGCACCTCCTGGCCATGCAGATGCAGTTCTGCCCTAACTGGGAGTCTCCAGGGTGCTGGAGTATTAACTGAAGAGGGACTCCATCTGTGCAGCTGGGGTGAGGCTGTCTGGGTGTGGCTGCTTTGTGGTCATCTACATAGGTTCCTATAGGTTTACCTTCACCTATGCTCTGTAAGGATGTCCAATGGACTTTTTGGTTCCCCAGGTAACACTCTGATGGAACTGTTCGTCATTAGTGCCCTATATAAGTGGGGAGATGTTTGTTTATGTTTCCCCAGGGAAAGCATTCCCACAATGCCCCTGCATGCAACCAAGGCCTGGCCCACGCTGTGCTCCTCAGGCAGGTACTCCCGAGTCGGCAGGACATGGGCAATGCTCCTGTGTAATCCCCTCAGAGTGTCTCCCTTCTCACTCGCCTCAGGAGTGTGAGTCTCTATTTAGAGGGTAATTTAGACTATTCGTCTAAAACATGACTTCACCGATCTGTCCCTGGGCTGACCCTTAGCTGCCACCCTAATGACTAGTCTGATTTAAGGGCTCCATCTTTGTACTAACACGCGTGATGCATTAACACAGGCTAGCTCGCTGCAGGCAGAGCCCAGGATTTCAGTCATAACTCAGACTGTGACTGTGCAGCAGACAGTCACAGAGGATGTGCATTGAGAGGGAATGTAGAGAAAGACCCTGAAGTTCAAGGCAGCCTTCCTTCGAGAAGGCTGCTATGCAATTCATCAGTTCTGTCAACTGTGGAATTCTACAGAACCAACTGTTCAAGGGGCTCCCCACCCTTGCTCAGAGCTGGGGACCCTTGGACAGGTGTCAGCAAATGCTTACCTGAGCACAGCGACCCAGTTCTCTTCTGTTCAGATACTGAAATATATTGATTGCCAGTTCATAAGGCAGCTGGACGTCAAAGAAGGGCACCTCCTCCATCTCATTCTGTGGAGAGAAGGAAGAAGCCGAGGGTGAGGCCAGAGTAGCTTGCACTGCCAGGCTTTCCAACACCGGATACTCTCGCAGGCGGCCAGAGCGGGGCCCTTTCAGGGAGAACGTGAAGCAGTGGGGTCTCTGCCCACATCTACCCTCCTTTCAATCACTATGAACGCACTGTGACTCTTTCCCATGATGCTCCAGAAGGAGAAGCGCAGGTGCTACAGGAAGGGGTGCACAGGTGTGTCAGAAACCTGACAGAATTCTAAGAGAAGGTGAGGTGACAGGTACCCAAGAAAGCCCGCCTGGGCCGGGGCGCCCACCATTCCCCAAGGCCAAGCAAGCCTCCCCACCACATGGGCGCGGTGGCCCCAGCTGGAGAAGTGCTGACCAGGTCACTAACATGTTTTCATGGGCAAAGAGCAGGGAGGAGGCTGCCCTGGTGGAGGCAGGCCCACCTCTCCTCGGGGTTTCCTAATGCTCTGGGGGCTCGTGCTGGTTAACCTGAGCGAGCCAGTACAAACACAGCGTTCTCAGTGTTGTTTATTAATGCGCAGCAACAAGAGCTAGCCCGCCCTGGGGCAAGCAATCGGAGATGAGGTAACGCGCTTAGGCTGAAAGATAAGGTCATGTGGATCCCAGCGCACAAAGGAATCCAAGGGAGACCGGGAAGGCCAAGTGTGAAATGGACGCCCCAGGTCCACTGGTCCACCTGCCAGCCGGGGCTATGTCCGAGCTTCTCAGCTGCAGAGTGTGCCCTTGGTCCCAACAGACTAAACTTGGGAAACTCATGTTTAATAAGCTCTGGCTGACAGCACTGACACACCGGCTGAAAGCAAGTTGCTAATTCACCGCTCACTGCGAGTTTCCACACTACGAGGTGGAAGGCCACTTGAGAAAACAGCCTCCAGTGTACTAAGGAGGGGGAGCACCAATCAGACCCTTCCAAGACTGAGGCTGAAGAACTGTCAAGAATCATGTTACTAGTCACCTCGGAGTCTCAGGACTGAGGGAGCATCTGGAGCCTCCGAAGAAACACAGGGTTGGACTGCAAAAACAGAGCGAGGCTACGCACACAAGCCAAAAAGGCTCTCTGGGGAAAGGGCACTGACCGGTCTCTGTGGGCAAAGGAGGGACAGAATGTTCAGTCAGTGGAAGGATGCTGGCCACGCAGAAAAACAGGAAAACATCTGCAAGGGTAATTGGAAGGCGCTGGTCCCTGCCTAAGAAAACAAAGGAAAGACATGGGGACTCAAGTCAGGCAAGGTCCTTGCCTACAATGACACCTTCACTCACCACTGAAGAGCACTACTGCCAACCAGACTCAACCAGAAACACCCCAACCCCCTGCAGAGGTCACTGCTGGTCCGGGACCTGGCAGGCACACACAAGGTGAGGGGCTATCACTCACAATGCCACGCGCCCCCGGTGCCCTCCGCCTTCTTCTACATTATTTTGTCTGCAGGAGCAGAGAGGACTAACTTTGACCACATGGTTAAAAAAAAAAAAAAAAAAAAAAAAAAGAGAGAAAAAAAGGTCCCTTTATGCTCACACAACCAGAGCTATGGCAGGGTGAGGCTGGGCAAGACAGAGCGAGCCAGGCTGAGGTGCTCATTCGAGCCATGGGCTCCTTTACGGTAGGCCACACTATAAACTAGTCTTGAGATGAACAAGATGCCATCTTTGCTTTTATTCTGGGCAGAAGCCACAGCCTCCCATGCTCAACGAGGAACATGGTCCCTGTGTGAAAGCATGGCCCCACCTCCCACCGCCCTCCCTGACCCGAGTTTGGAAGAACACAGTCCCTGTGTGAAAGCATGACCCCCACCTCCCACCGCCCTCCCTGACCGAGTTTGGGAAGAACACTACCTGGAAGCACCAAGATCCCAAACGATCAGGCAAAAGGCACCTAAGCTTCCTGTCTAACACTCACGGTGACTGCCCAAGGAACACATGAAGACATTTCCCATAGACGCCAATGCAAGTCCTGCTGCTAGGCATGCAGAGGCTGGGTGCCACTCTCCTGGAGGACATGCCAGCTCCCTTTCATTTTCTCAAGTCACTCTTGCTTCCTGTTGGTGACTCCTTGCCTTGTAACGTGTCTCACTGTAAACAGAGACATCACCAGCAGTAACGAGGGGACTACAGAGTGAGGCTACATCCCAACCGTGGAGGATCCAAACACACAACACACAGAACAGCAGCACCAGCTCGTGAGGGCACCTAACAACTCAGGAAGGCTTTGTTGAGGACCAGCAGTGCTGAACTGTCTGGAAGATCTGGAGGATGACCACTGTTTCAAAGATAAACCGTAAGAACAGAAACAACACTGCAGAGCCAACCTTCTCTTTTAAATCACCATTCTTGGGAGTACTTTAAACTCCGAAATGTCAATCAACAATGTCAACTCCAAACAGTCTGAGTCCCCTCCCCCACTTCCATGTGGCTGGGCTTCCTGTTCCCATCACTAACAGTTAAAGAATGGCAGAAGGGACAAGGAGGTCAGTCACCAAAGGAGTACCAGCAGCTACGGCACATGCACGGCCATGGTCAGGAGACCACACCTAAACGTTCCTGCTGTGGTCTATAGTGATGGGGCAGTGGGTCACTCAGATTCCCCCAGACGAGAGGGGGCTGCCTGCCACTGGTTCACAGCTGAGCACCCTCCTAGATGCTGCCTTTGGCCAGAGGGGCTGCCTCGCCAAAGCGCCATCCCCTCCAGAGAGTAGTCTGCATTGAGCATGGGCCTCTGGCCTCAGTTCTCACCTCTGAATGGCCAGCCCACTAACCCCACGTGTGAATCTACACCTCAGAGTTGGATCCATTCAGTCCAGCCTTCTCCCAAACAACCTCTGAGGCCATGTGCACGAGGGTTCCAAGTGCACAGCTGCAGAGAGGCTGCTGTAGAAACTTCCTTCCGACATGCACTGAGGTGGTACAGGAGCACGCAGGTGAAGAGGGAGTGTTACTCTACTAGCCAACCAGAGGAAACAGTGTAAGTGTCTGGCCATAAACGTCAGCTGGTCGTGTTAGTAGCTTACCACTTGGGAAGCACCTCACCAGAGACTACTTCATGAGCTTGGTCAACCCTGTGATGGACCTAAGCCACACCTGATCACATTCTGACCCATGCTGCAGCCCAGCAACCACTCCTAGCTCATGGCGGCTGCAGAGGTCTCCTGTGACGACACGCAGCCATTCCTTCCATGGTGAACAGTGAGTGTACAGATGCTACTTGTACAGAGAAAGCCCTTGATCCTATCAAGATGCGTCGGGCTGCCACCTAGACACCTGGAGCACACAGGCAGCCCAACAGTTGTGAGCCACACCAGGACGACCCCATGACAGAAGAGACACCACGGATGTTCTGAGGAAGCAGCAGCAGCACAGAGATGTTCAAGTGACACCGCAAGAGCATCAGCTGACCAACGACGGTGACATCACAGCTCGCAGGCTCAGACTCCAGACTCCTCCCAGTCAAGGGAGGAATCACACAAAGGGGTTGTGTTACGCTAAGGTCAGTGAATACTGGATTTTCCCAAAGTCTACTGGACTCACTCCAAAAACACCGAAAGAAACTGTGAAGGGCTCTGTCCCCAGAGAGGCTGATTGTCCCCACGGGCTGCTATAAGCCTGACTCCATAAACGGACGCTCTTTATGCCGTCGTGTGAGAAACTTAATCTGCCTAGCCTTGTTTAGCAGAAGGGGTGATCACTCTGAGCCAAACCAGCGCGAGGGGAGAAATCAACTCCGGGATGCACTCCCAACTGTTATCTCTGCGGCGACCGCCACTCAGACGCTCTCAAGATGGTGTTTAAACACATCTTCTACTGACCCTGGGATGGAGAAGCCTGCTGCTGTCTGCTGGGCTTATCTCAGCCCACATACCACCCAGTCCCACAAAGGACCTGATGGCATCCAGTTTCATTTGGGGGTTGAGAAAATTAGCTGGTAGATGAGGAAAGTCTCAAACACTCTCAAAACAGGCACCAATTCTGTCTTGAAATACCTTCCTGGCACAAACAGGAATGTCAATGCACACCACGGATTTCTTCTCAAGTTCCTAGATATCTGTACAGGAGGCACACCATCCAGCTTCAAAATAATTGATGTGCAAAACACTGTCTGAATTCAGGGCCAGGCCCAGTGCTGGGGGAGGGGAGGTGCTATTAGCAAATGTATGAGAAATGGCCTCTACATTGAAGGAGCTGAATCTTTTATGGAGCTAAGTCATCGCATATAAGACAGAATAAATACAGGAGATAGTCCCCCAAGGTATGCCCAGGCTCATTAGTAAGTCAGCTATTTAGAACTTAGGAATCCTTTCTCTTAAAAAACAACAATGCAATAAAGAGAGGTTAAGTTCCCAAGCAGTCCACAGAAAGCCAATTTATCTCTTCATAGTGACCCTAAGCCAGAGGCCAGCAGGATTCAGTACAGATGTGCACTGCCTGCACAGACAGCTGCCACCTACAGAAGCTAACCTGCCCGCTGGCCGCCTCACACTTGCCCTTGCCTGGGAAAGACACCGAGATTTAGTTATTTAGGACTGGTTTCAAAACTGTGAGGTACATTCCCATTCATCACCTCCTGGCCATTTCCCTGGGGGCTCCAGCAAAGAAGGGAGGTAGAAAAGGCAGCTATGGACTTGGAGACTCCCCGGAGGCTGTGTGTGGCCGTGAAGAAGGCTGTGCAGCAAACAGGCCAGCCTCTGCTTCCAAAGCCTGGGTGAGTCCAAGTGGGACTGGAGATGCAGGGGCCAGGCAGGACAGAGTGCAGAGGATGTGCTCTTAGGAAGGGCTGGACGGAGCATGTGAATGTGTTTGGTCAAAAGGCCCAGCACAGTCTGAGTATCAGGATCCACTACAAAATTTGTGTGTGTGGTGTGAAAACTTGGTGTGAAAACAAGTATGTTAGAGTTCCTAAGTCAAAAAGAGTCTAAGAACTGCAGGGCAGCCAGGGCTGCAGAGAGAGACCTGGTCTGTTGGGGAACATTTGTTCAACTATGTAAAGATGTGTTCCTGTTTCACCTTGCCCACCTAAGGAACCTGATTGGTCTAATAAAAAGCTAAACGGCCAATCGCAAGGGAGGAGGTATAAGTTGGACTTCTAGGTGGGGAGAGTAGGTAGGAGGAGGAATTTTGGTTGGGGAGGGGGATACCAGGGAGATGCCAAGGGCCAGACAGCCAGACATGGAAAAAGCAGGAAAGCAGGACATATGGAATGAAAGGTAAAAAGCCTCAAGGCAAATGTAGATGGTTGAATTAAGTTAGAAGAGCTAGTGGGACAAGCCTAAGCTAAGGGCAAGCATTCATAATTAATAATAAGTCTCAGGTCTTTATTTGGAAGCTGGTTGGTAGCCCAAAGAAAATTCCAACTACACCTGTTTCAAAAAACAAAATGGAAGGAAGGAAGGAAGGAAGGAAGGAAGGAAGGAAGAAAAAGAAAGAAAGAAAGAAAGAAAGAAAGGAAGGAAGGAAGGAAGGAAGGAAGGAAGGAAGGAAGGAAGGAAGAGTGAATGAATGAATTGCAGGGGCTGGAGAGATGGCTCAGCGGTTAAGAGCAGTTACTGCTCTTGCAGAAGACCTGAGTTCAATTCCCAGTACCCATGTCAGACAGCTCACAACCTCCTACAACTCCAGCTCCAGGGAATCTGATGCCTCTGCTGGCACCATGCACAAACTGACAAACAGATACACACACATCATTTAAAACAAAAGAAAAGAAAAGAAAAGAAAGAAAGAATTGCAAACATTAAACCAAGTGCAAGGTATGATCCATGTGACCACTCGGCCAGGAAGCCGCTGGCACCAGGGACTCTCTAGCCCCTCTGTCGTGTTCACTGCTACTGTCCTCAGCACTCAGAAAAGTGTGTGGTGCTACCACGCCCCTTAATGAACAATGTGGACTGAGGAGTAGATATGGGGATGGATACACGGATGGATGGATACACGGATGGATGGATACACGGATGGTTGGATGGATGGATGGATGGATGGATACACGGATGGATGGATGGATGGATACACGGATGGATGGATGGATGGATGGATGGATGGATGGATGGATGGATGGATGGATGGATGGGTGGGTGGGTGGATGGGTGGATGGGTGGGTGGGTGGACGGACGGACAAAGCCCACACAGTTTCAAGGGACAGAACCTCCTAGTAAAGACATTCAAACATGTTCTAGTGAATACCCACACAGATCATGGGAAAGGCACCCACACAGAAGTCCGCTAGTTCATGAATAACATTTTTAAATGAATGGTACCGATAAGAACATTTTAGTTAGAAGAAAAAAGAAATTGGGGCTGGAGGGAGCAGAGAGAGTTAGTGTAGCAAAGGGAATTCAACTGAGCCTTAACAGGAAGGCAGAGGACAGCAGAGGCAGGGGAGTCACTCCAGCTCAGTTGACAATGAGCTCAGCACTCCAGGAGGGATGCACTAGTCAGCAGCAGGGTCTGACTCTGAGCTCGGGGCAGATCCAGAGCCCCACCGGGGCTGGCCTGCCTGAACTCACATCATCCTACCAATCATGAAGCCGGCGAGGCCAAGGCAGAGTCCACTCTGGACACAGCCGACTCCCCTGCCCTCGCTCCACAGTGAGTACAGACCTGTCAGATGGACAGAAGTGGGCACTGGACACAAATCTGGACAACCTCAATCAGTAACTGGCTCGAGATGACCCAGTCTGGACCAATAAGGACACAGCTTCAGCTGCGCACGACACAACACACACTGTGCTCGGCCAGCACTGCTACACTGCAGAGCATACAGCTGCAGCTGCTGCAGCCATCATCAAGAAGGGACAGCCTACTGTGGAGACAGCCAGCAGACGGGCAGCACCGATGGCAGGAGAGGTCCCAGCCGGGTTCCGCCACTGCCCAGAATGAGCAGCACCTCCTGGAACTGTTACACAGATCCAAAGACCCCAGTGGGTGTTTTTAGGCCAGTTTGTGTTGGGCGTCTGTGTCTTTGTTAGTCAGCTGTGATACACCACCTAAATAAAATGCGACCAAGCAGCTGGCTGTCACCACCCAGAGGCTTACATAAGCATAACTGAAATGCCACCACTGTCCCCAAGGAGAAGGCATGAAAGACAGTATCTATGCCCTGGAATCCTGACCAGGGTATGCCATCCCTGCACTGGTCCACCCAACACTGCCAGTGTAGGTATTCACACGCCACTCCCATAAGCAAAACGGCCAAGTGCTGCTATTAAAAGCCTCACCTAAGAAGGCAGGACTTCATAGTCTCACTGCAGCTGTGCTTGGCCATCAAATGTCCTGGTCTATGTCCAGCCAAAGACACTCTGACGCCGCTGTGCCAGCGGAAGGCCACACTTCTCTTTGTTGCCCTCACAACAGTGATAATGCAATGGAGACGGCACCAGAAGCGTGCCAGTGGGCTGGGAACGCAGCTCAGAACAGTGCTTGCCTAAAGAGCCCTGAGCTGAACCCACAGTACCAAAAAACTGCAATCCCAGCACTGGGGGAAGTAGAGGCTGGAGAATCAGAAGTCCAAGGTCGTCCTCAGCTGCAGCATGTTCAAGGCCAGCCTACCCGACAAAACACAAGAGGTGCTAGTGTAACACAGCTGCTGAAGGGGTGGGCGGGGGCAGGAGACAGAACCAGCTCCAGATTGCACACTCTGCCTCAGCTGCACCATCCTGTTGGTTCAGGGAGTCCCGGGGGAACTCCACCTTCCTTTCTAGGAGTTACTCCTGAGTTAAAAACTCCAGGAGAGGCACACAATAAAACAGATCCTGCCAGGCAGAGATTACCTTGTGGCACTGGTACTAAGAACACTATTGCTTTTACTATATTCGTTACCAACAAGTAGAAATGGCAAGTTTGTGGGTAGATTGCTGTAACTATGACCTGCATGCCCTCAACCCTGTAATTCTACTCCTGAGCAAATAACCAAGAAAAACATAGACGCACCCCAAAAGGTTCCCGGCAGCACTACTCTCCCAAACCCCAAAACAGCTAAACCAACTACGCATAGTTATCACGGTGTTGGATGACAGCAACATCAGGTCCATGCCTCAGGACCCACTCGTCCACAACGTTCTGCACAAGAACCCAAACTAGAGTAAAACTGCCTGATGCCACTGTGGAGACGTCAGAGTGGAGTGAGTGGATGAGAGCACAGTGAGAATATGGTGCTGACGGGCTAGCAACCCAGTCCTGAGATCAGGGGTTTCGTGTGTGTGTGTGTGTGTGTGTGTGTGTGTGTGTGTGTGTGTGTGTACATTCTAGAGAAGGCAATGAACTCTGCAACTAGCATCTGTATATTTCAAAGCATGCCTAATAAAAAATGTCAAAAGACAATTTTCACAACAGACAATTCCACTGACAAAAGCACAATGCTAACACGTATCAGATAAAAAACAATCAATCAAAATATTCCTTCCCACATCTATGGTCCCAGGACGAGCAGGAGGACTTGAGTTAGGAGCTGGCCTGGTCTTCACAGCGACACCCTGTGTGGTGGTTTGAATGAGAATGTCCCCCATAGGCTCATATATTTGAATACTTGGTCCCCAGTGGGTGGAACTGTTTGGGAAGGATTAATAGGTGTGGCTTTGCAGGAGGAGAGGATAGGCGTTGAGGTTTCCAAAGCCCACAGTCTCTCTCCCCCTCTGCCTACTGCCTGCAAATGAGGATGCAAAGCTCTCAGCCACTGTTCCAGCACCACGCCTATCTGCTTCCTGTCATGATGATCACAGACTAACCTTCTAAAACTATAAGCAAGCCCCAATTAAATGCTTCCTTTTATAAGAGCTGCCTTGGTCACAGTGTCTTTTCACAGCGATGTGTAACAGTAACTAAAACATCCTGTTTTAAAAAAAAATGCTCCTTGATGATTATGTACGTTGACCAGCAAGCATGTTGGAACATAGAACAATTTTATTCAGATCATGTATAAATTTTGTCTAAATAAAGAAAACTGAACAACTGGAAAAACATCCTACACTACCCACCATGTTTAATATCTAATTCTGGTTGCCATCGTTAAACAAACCATCACAAAACCATCTGGTAAGAGGTGGTGCAAACCCCCAAAGAACTGCAGTAGAGGACCGAACACCTGCTTAGTTGCCCATGTGACTCCATGAGCTGTGGGGCTCATACTCACTGCCACAGGCACGTGAGGCTTTTAAATAAATATTACCGTCATTTGTTAGACTGAAGATACAGAATGAGTTTACTGTCCCTTCAAAGCCAAGCTACCTTCTGTGTGCTCAGCTCCCAGGACAGGGTGAAATGGTCGTAGAAGGGTTGTTAGAAACAGTGAAGACATGGTCTCTGACTACCGGATGGCAAGCACCAAGCTCAGGCTTCAGTTACAGCACTCAGGAGGTGGGGGGGGGGGGGGGGGGAAGGGGCGGATGGACGGACCAAGAGCTCAAGACCAGGGATGGGGCATCGGCTCAGTCAGTAAAGACAACATTGGCCTTGCAAGTTTGAGGACATATGCCTGTGATCCCAGAGAAGGTGAGAAGAGAGAAGAAATAGATCTCTGCAAGGGTCAGCTAGCTTGGCTTACTTGACAAAGTTCCAGGCCAACAAGATCCTATCCTCAGTCTCAAATAAAATGTGGAGGAGCCTGAGGGTCACCATCTGGGGCTGTCCTCTAGTCTCCACATTCAGGCTGAGCATACAGACATCTGCAGGGTCTCTCTCTCTCCTCTCTCTCACAAAACACACACACACACACACACACACACACACACACACACACACGGGGGGGGGGGGGCGCCGCGCGTCTGAGTGCACAGTAACACCCTGATGGTTAAGAGCAGAGTCCGGGACTGGAGAGAGGGCTCAGAGGTTAAGAGCACTGGCTGCTCTTCCAGAGGTCCTAAGTTCAACTCCCAGCAACCACATGGTGGCTCACAACCATCTATAGTGAAATCTGGTGCCCACTTCTGGTGTGCAAACATAGATGCAGACAGAACACTGTGCACATAATAAATAAATCTTTTTTTTTTTTAAAGAGCAAAGTCTGCTCTTCCAGAAGACCCAAGTTCAATGCCTAGCAACCATGTCAGAGGGCTCGACCTCCTGTAACTCCAGTTACCTAAGCACATGACTTCCTGCCTCTTTACTGTACAGGTGTCACCGACTGGAGAGTTGGCTGCTGCTCAAGAGACCTTAACAGTACCTAATGAGGTGCTTCTGAAGGGCAGAGGAGCCCAGGGACAGGACACAGGTCAGGTTTTTGCCAACTCTATATGAAACATAAGACTCTGCTATGCCCCGGAGCTTCTCGCTGGGTAGACCCCTTCCATTTTAGGACACATATTCTGTTTAGGGGATGCTGCTTGAGTGTTGGGGCCTGAAAAAGTCTTGTGTATGGGATTTAGGGTCCATCTTAGTCAGGGTTTCTATTGTGTGATAAATACCACGACTCAAAGCAAGTTGGGAATGAAAAGGGTTTATCTGGCTTACACTTCCACGCTGTAGTCCATCATTGCAGGAAGTCAGGACAGGAATCTAGGGGCAGGAGCTGATGCAGAGGCCATGGAGAAGTGCTGCTTACTGGCTTGCTCATCCTGCTTTCTTATGGAAGCCAGGACCAGCCCAAGAGTGTTCCCACCTACCATGGGCTGGGCCCTCCCCCATCAATCACTAATTAAGAAAATGTCCTACAGGCTTGCCTACAGCTGGATCCTATGGAGGCAGTTTCTCAACTGAGGCTCCTCCTCTCCAATAACTCTAGCTTGTGTCAAGCTGACATAAAACTAGCCAGAACAGGGTCCAGCACTGGCTACACAGCTGAGACTATCTCAACCTCCACAGATTCTCAAACTTCCATCAGATGTGGACCTCCTTCCCTGGGCTGCTGATTTAGCAGGTCTAAGAGGACCCGGGAACTTACATATCACCAAGGCCTCTAAGGCAGCCAACTCAAACTTCACCTAGTGAAGTCAAAACTCAGGAATCCAAATTCAATCCCCAGAATCTATCAGTTGGGTAATCCTGGGCAAATTGCAGAAAACACTACCTCTGAGTCCTTTCATTTGTAAAAGGAGTTAGTATCTACCTCGTATTATGGCCATTTTAGAATCAAGGCAGAGCACAAGACAAAACACTGGTTAAAGGGGAATGGACTTGAAACTCAAAATAGAAACTA
>CABHPP010130972.1:0-39479 GCA_902168425.1 Peromyscus attwateri | reverse complement strand
TGGCTGATATGTAAAGTTGAATTATATTGTAAAATAAAATAAAATAAATTCAAAAAAAAAATAAAAAAAAAAATAAAGGTCAGATGGTGACTGGATGGAGTTCATTCTCTACTTTCACCATTTGGATTCTGGTGACTAACCTTAAATTATCAGATTTTGTCGCAAACACTTTCACATAATGAAGTATATTGTTTCCACAGATCATAATTTATATTCGAGTAAGATCAGTAGATCACTATCTGTAATTTTGTGATACTTGGTTTTCCATCAGGTATCAGGATCTTCACAATCGGTTCAGAGTTAGACACTTTCATGATTAAAGACCAAAGGCAGAAATATAGTCTTGATTATCTATACATGGTCCTCATGGCAACAAGTATCTTGTCAAATTTCTGGTTACACAGAACCCACTGCTGATTGCGTCAGCCTCAAATGCAGTTCAAAGCACGTGCATCTAAGAATGCTTCATTTGGTGTTCACTGGATAACTGTATTTAGGACCTGATATTGGGCCAAACGCTATTAATTTATATTTAAACGGCAGAAGAGATGTTTCTTTCAAGATAATAATATAAGAAGTAGCATTTCAATTTCAGGTTTTTTTTTAATATTGGTGTAATATAGAATATGTCCATGGATTGTTGTTCAACAATTCTAATCAAATCTATCTTTAGAGCTGTTGTTTCTTCTACACATATTAATAAAACAAATTATGCCATGTAATTATTAAATTATTCCTCATATACAATTTAAGGTGCAATATCTGGTCGAGTATCTATGATAAACTTTATATGCATCACCATGCAGATGTATATATAATTTTTGTAAATGTGATCAACAGATACATCCCAATATTTACAAATGCATCAGTATTATTTTCCAATGATATTTCAAATTTATGCTTTATATTGTTGTTGAATTCATGTATTCCTATGATTTTTCTTCTAATTAATTTAGACATTGTATTTGAATGATTTTATAAAATTCATCTTAATTCTATTCAAATCCTAACGTATCAGTAATATATCATTTCATATCTTAAATATAAGTTAGCATCTTATGTCAAAATATACCAATTTGTATAGAACACATTGTTTTTAATTATACAAGATGTTTTCCTTAAGTAAAGCAAGAGAAAATTTAACGTGACAGATGGTGGGTGGGTGTACATCTTGTAGGCACAGATGATCAAGGAGAAATATTGTTGTTGAATTCATATATTGGATATGCTGATAATGGACTGGATTATGTTTAGAAAAAAAACAAAACAAAACAAAAAACCTCATGAAACCAGCATTTGTAATCCAATAAAATGGACACCAAATACTGTTTCTTATCAATAGACTACCAGTAGTGATTTCAAAAGGACAACTGAGCTACCTATTTTCATATACATAGTGTATTTACAATTGATCTAAAGTTGTGTACAATTAATATTTAAAACATAATTATACATTATATGATATTCTTTACAGAAGCATAACTAACAGAATGATTCCGTATTTAAAAGAGATTGCTTTAGATTGGCCTACATTATGCAATCTGAATAGACCAACCATGCCTGTCTGCATGTTGAAGAGACTGGGAACTCAGAACCTTCTCAGTCCATGGGGCCAGTTGCCTCAGCAGTTCTAATTTGGTACAGAAGACCTGAATGATTTCCTGAGACAATATGGTCTTCATTCCATATTGGTTATCTGAAGAATCTGAGTTGTCCAGTCAATGACAGAAAGACACAGTAGTAGCAGCAACAGAAAGGACACAATCACCAGCAAGGAGCCAATGAGGGCCATCTAGCAGCAACTTTTCCCTATACCTTACTGTTTCAGGGCAATTGTAAGGTGCCCTGAAGATCATTACAGTTATTATGTGGAAGAGTCTTCCCTCCTCAGTTAATCTGAGTTATCTTGCTTAGTTCACAACCAAGATTATTGATTTCAAGCACATTCTTCCACCTTATACTTAATAAGTTTTATAAAAGGAAATGTTTGATACATACAAGGGAAGTGTTCAGTGTTTCAAATTTGGAAATACATGAAGAAGAGGAATCTCTGTTTATAAAGACAATATAAACACACACACACACACACACACACACACACACACACACACACACATATATATATATATCACTTGTGTATTATATATATATAGATATATAGATAGATATCTGTAGGCATGATTGTGTTTCATGTACTGTGGATATTATTTTAAAAGAAGAATTGGTCCTTTATTGAACATGCTTTATGATTCCATTGTTAAATCATTAGGAGTTTTGAGAAAATTGATTGACTTCTTTACATATTGCTTATAAGAGGAAGAGACAAACACTAAATATCATAATTAATAATAACTATAAAATAACTTATGGAAAGTTGATCGATCAGTGATTTTCTAGTATACATATTCAGCTACTTTTTATATAATTGTGAGTGTTTAAAGGATTAAAATAAATGGTATAATTAGTTTTATTTGTCTATACAGTTTTGAGTTTAAATATTCTCATAATATTTAATATTTAAAAATGAATAATATTTGCTGTTACTTTAGAATAATAGAAGAAAAATTTCAAACTTTAAAATCTAAACTATCACCTTACTAACAGAGGAAATTTACTGTTTTTATAAATTATTACCTCTGGAATTATATGATCTTGGTATAGATCCCTTATGTGACATTTGATAAATTAGTATCACACAAGTTTTTTCACATTCTGGATCACTGATCTTTTGTCTTAAATGTAAAGTTGTAATATGAGAAGAATTTTTTCATTAAGCATGTCACTACAGTCATACATCATCATTTTATAGATGTTTCATTGGAAGTTTGTCTATTAAGAACACCTTTCCCTGGATTATCTTGTTGATTTATTGTGATAGCAGTGCTACCACTGAAATCAGAAGCTGAACCACACAGAGGTCATTGTTTTCTTCCTTATTTTATTTTATGTGTGGGGGTGCTTTTTCTGCATGTATGTCACTCATTATGAATGTGCCTTGTGTCAATAGTGTCCAGAAGACAATGTTGGAGCCAATGGAATTCAGTTACAGATGGCAGTGAGCTTCCACATGGTTGCTGGAAGTCAAACCTGGGTTCTTGGGAGAGCAACGAGTTCTCTTATCTGCTGAGCAATCTCTTCAGCCAGTTTTTCTTACTTCTTTGGGGGGCTGGAGAATTTCATACATGATTATAATGTGCTTTGATCTAGCCCCCCATTCCCTAAATTACCTCCTCCATCTCCCCACCACTATGAATTTTACCCACCAAATGCCTTCATCGTTGCCAGCATATGTTTGTACATAGGGCAATGGAATAGAGACAGCCTAGACATCCATCAACTAATGAAATTATCATGCGATGTGGTACTTTTATACAATGGAATTTCATTCAGCTGTTAAGACACTGAAACTGAAGGTTTCAGATAAAATAATGGAACTAGAAATAATCAGTGAGGCAACAAGTCTCCCAAAAGAAAAATATAATATACTTTGTTTATATATGGACTCCAGTTTTGAAATTTTGGATCTGCATATTTACATTGGATTTCCCACAGACATCAGAAAATTTTCTTAAAACAGTGTTTAGTGAAATTCCACAGTTAATAAGTCACTTTGCAAAAAAATAAAAAGAAGTGGGTGGGCAGTGATGGTGCACACCTTTGATCCCAGCACTCAGGAGGCAGAGGCAGATGGATCTCTGTGAGTTCAAGGCCAGCCTGGGCTACAGAGTGAGTTCCAGGAAAGGTGCAAAGCTACACAGAGAAACCCTGTCTCAAAAAACCAAAACATAAAATAAATAAATAAAGAAGTGATTTCAAAATATGATACTTAAAGTCAAGGTTGTAAGGCTTACCTGGTCTTACTAGCCCTGATGTTATGATTATATACTTACCAGAAGCCTACCAAGAAGCAGAGACTGCACTTCTAGAAATAAAATAGTAGAGTTACATCTACCTTGCCAGCGACTTCAATGAGATGACACAAATGCAGTAATCCTAAGAAAATATTACATTTATGTTTGACTTCATAATCTCATAGAACAGATCATCTGTGGCTCAATGGTTACTTTAAAAAATAGCAAAACAGATCATGAGGCATGATACAAGATTCAAATGCAAAAAGCACAGAGTAAGTAATTGTTCACTGGCAAATATGGCTTGTTGAAAATTATTATTTCAAAGGAAATACAAGTTAGAACAAGAGAAAAATATGTACATATATTTTTTATTCATAGAAGAATGCTCATAGCCTTGTCTCTTGACTCTTACATCCATTTCAGAGATGAATGTATTATTGTGTAATCATCTATCTGGTGGGTTGTTGTACATAATGTTCTAACTTATCAAATGCCAGGCACAAGCTTACAGTCACACACATCTGCTAACGAATGGTGTGCTTGGTATGCTTACTGAAAACACTGAGTGGTTTGTAAGGTTTCTATTTTGAGTTCTCAGCATATGTACAACATGTTAAATTTGCAAACTTGAGAAGATAAGAATCTGATTAGTTTGGGCCTGCTTCCTGCATCACTATTCAGATGGCTCAAGATTCTATAAAACTTGGACGAACTGAAGGAGACAGCCTTAATTGCAAAACAGAGATCTAGCTGATATATGTTCTGAAATATTCAATGAATCTTATATCAGAGAGACTTTTTTCAACTTTGTTGTTATAGCTTATGGGGTAAATATCTTCTAGGTGTTCCAATATGGGAGGTGTATCTCTAGGGATCCAGAGTTGAGGGGTAAGGCCCTTAGAAGGCCCTTAGAAGGCACTAGTCCTGAAGCATTCTGCCAACATCATAGATTGTTCCATTCAAACATTCATACTGCTGTTGAAGTTGGTATCTTATAAACACAAGCTTCCAAATGCATGGGAAGGGCACACAGACTTATATATTCACATATATGAATCTCTTCTTTTCCCACATAAACACAAAGAAATCTCCAGGGTGGAAACAGTGCAATGAATTGACAGAGACTAATAATAAAACTTAGGAGTCCTTTACTGCTATAAGATTAATTATAAGTATCAGAATTTTGCAAAGCAAGTGTATCTTTGAAATGTGCTAAATAGATTAATTCATAAAATACTGTATGCATTTGTTCTGCTAAAAGAGCATAGCCACAAAATGACCTCTAACAACGTTGTGCTATGTCTTCTTTCAGTAGATGAGAATTAACTCAGATACCATCAACTGGACAATGTACAGAGAGAGAAAGACTGGACAATGTACAGAGAGAGAAAGACTTAGGAAAGGCCAGTCCTAAATGGGATGTCCTTATCTGACTCCTCCTTTCAGGGCTCAGGAGCTGTATGAAAGACAAGGAAAACAGGCCGGAAGAGACAGAGATTGCTTATAACACCAAGGAAACCATGTCACTCAGACACAAGAGAACTGATGCACATATGAACTCAGGGAGATTGTGGTAGCATGTACAAGGCATAAACAGGTTCAAGTCAGACAGGATTCCAGCACTGAGAGGCAGGAGTGGACACCAACTCCCATCCCTAAGAATAAACATATTTCTAATTAAAATCTACTCTCAAAGGAAAAATTAGTTTTATTCTATAGAGTTTCATATATATAGATATATACTTAAATATAATCTGTTGTGTCTGCCCAATGTTACTAGTGAGAAAACAGTCCATGACTTTTAATAAATAGTGTGGAAGGAAAATATTGAGGATTTAGAAGGAGGAAAGGGAAGGGAGAAATGTAATAAATCATAACTTCAAAAATAAACACAACAATAAACAAAAATATTTCTCTGCTAAAAGTTTTATCCCATGCAAACTGAATGCAAGAATACATCAAAAAATCACTCATCAAACTCAGTCTATATTTAAGAGGTGGTAAAATGTTTGAATATATGTATATAAATATGTAATAAATTACTTAAATGAACTCAAGGAGAAAAATAACATGGTAATATCAATAGAGACAGAAAAGGCTTTTGACAAAATCCAAAAATCTTGGTGTTCAAAGTTCTGAACAAGCATGAAATAGAAATAAATAATATATCTCAATATATATCTGAGTTTATATATGGTGAACCTATGACTTACATTATATTAAATTGGGAAAATCTCACAGTATTTCCCCTAAAATCTGAAAGAGGACTATCATACCTTCTTTGTCCAGTTTTATTTTTAATACCATGCTGGTATCTTCACTAGAGAAATAAGAAAAGAGAAATAAAAGGGAAGTAAATAAGAAATGAAGAAATCAAAGAAACCCTGCAGATTGTATGATTCTATAAAAGACTCAACCATAAGACACTTGAAACTAATAAACACTTTCAGCAAAGTGGCAGAATGCAAAATCAGCAATTCAGATGCAAATAAACACACACACACACACACACACACACACACACACACGAATAAATGTATAAATAAAATAAACATTAAAATCCCTGTGTATCAAAGACACACATATTGAGAAAGATACCTGGCAAACAATTCCTTTCACAATAGCCTCAAACAAAATAAAGAAACAAAAACAGCATATAATATCTTGGAATAAACATAATCAAGAATGTAAAAGATCTCTACAATGAAAACTTTAAAAACTGTATGACAAAATGAGAAAAAAAAGACATGGTAATATGGAAAATTTCCTACACTAATGGATCAGAAGAATCAATAATATAAAAATGGTCATCCTACCAAAGCAATCTACAAATTCAAGGCAACCCCAATAAAATTCAAGTGACGTTCTTCTCAGAAATAGGAAACAGAGTTTTAAAATTCATGTAGGAACACAAAAGTCCCCAGATAGCAAATGCAATCTTGAACAGAAAGAAAACTGTGGGTATTATCAGCATAACTGATTTAAAGTTATATTACAGAAACATAGTAATAAAACTAACATTTTACTGTCATGAAACAGACACCTAGAGAGATAGAATGGAATAGAGGATACAGATACAGGGTCACATAGCCATAGCCAACTGGATTTCTGACCAAGGAGGAAAGGCAGTATCTTAGATAAATGATGCTGTGACAACTGGATATCTACAAATAGGAGAATATAACTGTGTCCCTATCTTCCCCTTGCACAAAAATCAACTACAAATGATCAAGGAGCTCGACATAAGACCCAATACCCTGAAACTTCCAGATGAGGTATTATGGGGTACTCTGATATACAGGTGTAGTTAGTGACTTTCTGAATTCGAGTCCAATGGCTTAAGAAATTAGACAAATAACTGAAGAATGTGATTTCATGAAATTTTAATGTTTGTATACTGAAGGAGAAACAGTCAGTAATTTCAAATGGTAGCATACAGGTTTGAATACAGTTGCTGTTTTTTTTTTTTTTTAGCTATACATCCAACTGATGACAAATATGTATAACACATAAGGAACTAAATTCTTTTTTTTGAATTTATTTTATTTTATTTTACAATATAATTCAACTTTACGTATCAGCCATAGATTCCCCCGTTCTCCCTCCTCCCGCTCTGCCCCCCTCCCCCCGGCTCACTCCCCATTTCCATCTCCTCCAGGGCAAAGACTCCCCCAAGGATTGAGATCGACCTGGTGGACTCAGCCCAGGCAGGTCTAGTCCCCTCCTCCCAGGCTGAGCCAAGGGTCTCTACTAAGCCCCAGGTTTCAAACAGCCAATTCATGTACTGAGCACAGAACCCGGTCCAACTGCCTGTATGCCTCCTAAACAGATCAAGCCAATCAACTGTCTCACCCATTCAGAGGGCCTGATCCAGTTGGGGGCCCCTCAGCCATTGGTTCACAGTTCATGTGTTTCCATTCGTTTGGCCGCTTGTCCCTGTATTCCATCCATCCCTGGTCCGAACAACTCTTGCTCACATAAACCCTCCTCCTTCTTGCCAATTGGACTCCCGGAGCTCCACCCAGGGCCTGACCGTGGATATCTGCATCTAGAGGAACCAAATTCTTAAAAAAAAATCAGGAGAACAACTGGGTTATGGAACTGAGAAGATCTTTCAAAAAAAGCAGACAAATCACTAATAAACACAGAGACAACTGTTCAATATCATCAGCTGTTAGGGATACAAACTAAAACTACTTTGAAATTCCATCTCACCCCAGTCAGAATGGATAGAAACAAAAATTTATTGTCAACAAATTTTGACAACAATGTGGGGAAGTTATTGACTGTCTTGTATGAGTGTAAACTGAGGCTTCAGCACTGAGGTTTAGTGTGAAAGTTTCTTAAAAACTAAAATTATAGCATGCATAGGACTGAGCTATTCTATTCCTGGCAAAATACCCATATGCCGTTACCCTAGTTAAGAAACCTTCAATCCAGTTGCTTTCAATCCCTACCACCAAGGACAAAATTCTACTCTTCTTAGGAATGGCTGGCTTCTTATGCTCTTGGATTCCTCCTATGTCTCGTCTCACCTGCCCCTTATATGAGGTGGCCCTTGGTATCTCACAGGAGTCCCTCCTTGCAACCATTACCAAGTCCTTTTATAAGCTTCAAAATGCCTTCCTCTAGACTCTGGCCCTATATCTTTTAGGCTTAACTCACCTTTCTCTTTCTATATTACAGAAAAAGAGGCATATGCCCTCTGGGTTCTTGGTTACCAATGGGGATCTTTCTTCACACTCATGGCATAATATATCTATTATGCCGTACTATCCAAGGATGGGCACTTTATCTGAGCACTCTGGCTGCAGCCAAACTTCTTAACCTCCTTAAACTTTTAACCTATTACTGTCTTCTCTCCTCACCACCTGTCCCACCTTCTAACATACAAGAGTCTCCAAACATTACTCCCTTCCTGAGTTCTCTCCCTCCAGGTAGCATTGATAGAGGATGCCACCTTTACCTTTCAGCCATGCTCACTTCTCAACATTTCAAAGTGATTCGAGTTATTGATTTGACTCTCTTAAGGTATGAACAGATCATTTGTTCCTGTTGTCTTTTGCCACCCATCATATTTGGTTCCAAATTCTAGTTTCTGCCTCTTCAGCTGCTTCTTTCCTCGACCTGGTCTAATCATCTGTCTCGCCTCACCTACTTAGTAAGTGTCCTCTCTGGCTCCTGGAGAATTCTATGCCCTGTGGAACCCACCACATAGGCAACTCTCTGGTAACTAACTATAGGCAGAGTTTTCTGTTTAGATTGCTGATCAGTTCTGTCCCGCTAGCCACTCACCAAATAACCATAGAGACTTACTAATAATTAAAATGCTCAGCTAATAGCTTAGGCTTGTCTCCAGTCAGCTCTCACAACTTAAATTAACCCACTTTTATTCATCTATGTGCTGCCCTGAGACTAGTTTTACTCATCTATGAACTTCCCATGATGCTTCTTCTACATCTGGCCTGCTGCTCTCGTGACTTCCTGACCCCAAACCTTCTTCTTCCCAGCATTCTCTCTGCCCTGAAAATCCTGCCTAGCTATTGGCCAATCAGCTTTTTATTAACTGTGAGAGCAACACATCTTCACAGTGTACAAAAGTGTGGATTATTCCCCAGCAATTAACACATTTGCTCATTTCCCTTTGTTAGAACTCTCTCTGCTTCCTTGCCTCCTCCCCCTAGGATCTTCCTTTTAAGACCTGCAGCATCCTTAAGCCCTTCCTGGCCTCTGTGACCTTGTCACTCTTGTCTCTCATCTCTGTCCTGGAAATCTCACAACTTCTGTATGCCCTACTGGGCTTCTTTCTCCCCTCAGATCACATTTGTAGCTTATAGAAACTCTTGCTGGAGGAGTTCTCTTTGTGACCCTTCTTTTCTTCCTCCATGGACTCAGATTTTATTAAATCCTCACTCTGTTACTACAAATAGTTTGGCCTCAGCACAGTTTAATGGCCACCACTGGCATGCCCAATTTTCAATGGTAGCAACTTCTGACACTGTGCAGATAAATGAAACAAAAATCTTTTATACCTAAACTTGCTCTCTCCTACTCTATTTCCTTCTATCTACACTTGTCTGGGGGTTGCTGTTACATATGTTAATCATATATGAGATCCCTACAACAATCCATCATAATAGGGATTGGAAATTTCTCTATACCAGGCTGTCAAAGGCTGGTCCAGTTGTTTTAGAAATAAATTTAGGTGTTATCAGGATTAGTATCTCCATTTGGCAACCAGCCTCTGAGCATTCTTCAGATATAACCATGCCAGTCATCTGGTTCAACTGTTGAGTATAAGTTCACTTATAAATCTCTACTTCTTCTGGATTCACCTGTAGCAAGAATCTTAAAAGGTCTTTATTATTAATAAAATCAAACCTGAGGCCAATTATTTGGGTGAACAATGGAAGATCAGAGAGACAGAACAAGCCACAGCTAACCTCACCTGGTCAACTTCTTAGCTGATCTTGTTTCCTCAGACTGGAAACCTCTGTGTCCTCATATCCAAATGACTCTCAGCTGAACTGCTGCTTGAAAGCCTGAACACTTAACCAGCCAAATGTTTCTAGTTTCTGGTCCTCATGCCTTATATATCTTTCTGCTTTCTACCAACACTCCCTGGGATTAAAGGTGTAAGTCACCATGCTTGGCTGTATTCTTGAATAGATGGATTTCTGCCTCTGGAATGCTAGGATTAAAGGTGTGAGTGCCACCATTTTCTAGTCTTTGTATCTAGTGGCTGTTCTGTCTCTGACCCCAGATAAGTTTATTAGGGTGTACAATATTTTGGGGAACACAATACCACCACATTCACCCTATTCCTGTTTTCTCTGTTATTGTATGAAAATCCCTGTAGTGGAAACAAAAATCACAAAACAGAGTTTATGAAAAATAGGATTTACAAAAACAATGCTTACTTAATAAGGTATTAAAGCTTCACCTTAAGAATGTATCTCATGCTGGCAGTCGAACTTTGTAATGTAAGATTCACCTAGGTAGTATTAGTTTTAAAATAGGACATGAAGGGGTCACGGAGAGCAACTTGGCACTGTGTTTCAAGATGGTAGTTCCTAAAGAGAGCCCAGGATAAACTACTGGTGAAAACATAGCCCAATTGCAATGAGAGTCTAAGACATTGTATAAAGATCTATGGATACAAAAGCTAAAGAAAGATCTGAAGGTAAAAGAAAGTGTTCTAAGGCATGTAAAAGAAAGTTGTGAAGGAATAAGAAAGTCATTTAAAGTATGTAAATGAAAACTCTAAAGTATAAGTAAGTGATTTAAGGTAATGAAAGAAAATGTTTCAGATTTCTGTCCTGCTCAATGTTGTCACTATATTATGATTTTTAAAGATTCAGGAAAACTATACTCAATGGTTCAACCAGACCACTCACATGGTGGGGTCTGGAGAATGCTTACAGGTAGGTTTCCAAAAGGAGATACTTATTCTTATAACACCTAACTTTAATTCTGAAATGCCTGTCCTCTACACTTGCTTTCTCTATAATCAAACTAGAGATTACTGTCAAAGATGGTCAGAGACACGTGGAGGCTGCCCTTATTGGTCCTGTAGGACACATTATGCATATTCAGGAAGATGTTCTATCTTTTACATAGAATGTGGGATCTTCTATATCCTAATAAAGGACTCATAGCACCCCAAATGGGAGACAGGGGTCATTGGTAAACTTTACTATAGCATTTACCAGGATACCTATGGAATATAATCAAAATACAGTGGGTACACACCCAACTTTCTAAAACCCTTGGTATAGACACAGTAGAAGAAGTGGTCCAATGCTGTTCAAAGGTCCTTAGATCCCTCATATCAATCTTCTTAGATGATATGAATCCCATCTCTCTGTCCCCATGGCCACTCCATCTCTTGTTTCAGACCTTAACCTCCACATATCAGCTATTGAATAACACTCTGCCTGACTGCCTCAGAGAAGGTTGGTGGTGTGTCCCTCCCAGATCAAGCTCACAATCACCATTTGTGGCTTCACCCAATGGACTATTAGACCCTCTCACCTTGCTGCTTGTGAACTGTTCTTAGCCAAACGCTACTATCTCCTCTTATCTCTCCCACATCTTTCTCTTCAGTATTGCAGTCTGCTTTAGCTCCTCAGGTACACACTTTTGTGGGCTCACTGGATTACTTGGACTATAATAATACTTTGATCCTGAGCATTGCCAGCTAGCGATGTTCAACGGTCCATGGTGCCTTGATCGTCAGCAGCACTCAAGTCTACTACTGCTTACCCACTGGGTGATCTGAGATTTGTGCCCTTGTCTTTCTTTTTCCAAAAATGAGGGTTGGTAACCAGTGAAAAACCCTTGCCAGTTACCATCACGTGATGTATGGTGCCATGGCATGACAAATGAGCTGTTCCAGTCCCACCTCTCCCACAGTTCTGGTATAACCACTGGCATCACTACTGGAGCAGCATGGCTGAGTCCATTCTAGCTATTTACCATTAGTTTTCCTCTCAGTTTATCCAAGATCTCCAATGGGGGACCCAGATCGTCCTCGCCCTCCAGGACCTAACAGACTGGCGGGTTGCTATTGTAGTGCTACAAAATCAGCAAATATTTGATCTACAAACACCAGGGAAACATAGTCTTTTCCTCTTCCTCGGGGAGAAATGTTGCTTTTATGTCAACCAGTCAGATACAATAAAAGATAAGATCTGACAACTCCATGTGGTCCTCCAGAAACACAAGAAAGAGCTCCATGCCTCCGGGCAATGCATCGTTGACTGTCTGACATGGAATTAGATACTGACTTTCTTAACCCTCTTTGACCCTCTTTTTCCTGATCCTATTAACTGTACCCTGTCTTGTAAATGTTTCATCTGTATTTCTTCAACATCAGACTGGAAATCTTTCTAGTAAAACTTTTAATCACTTGCTATCACAGGTCTCTTAGCCCCTAATTATGGGACAAAAGGCCTATGGCCCCCGATTATGCCTTGATGTTGGAAATCAAGCTTGTCCTACAGACCTTGACAACCAGTACAACAGGTGGTAGTCTAAGGATAATGTTGCCCTTTCCTGCCCCATGATTGTTTACTAATAATAAATAAAAAGGGAGGCATGCAAGGTGAAAGTCTGGTGATCACCTCTGTGTTTTGAAAACTTACCAAACCCTCAACTTGAAAACCCAGGAATCCCTCTTAAAAGCCCACAAGTCCTTGATCTCAGGACTTGAAATCCCACTAATTCCCACCCTGGAAATCTGCATCCTGGAAAACTCTATGCCCAAGAAATCTTTTATAAAACTTGCCTCCTGCTCATTTTTTTGTTTGTTTGTTTGTTTGCGGCTTCTCTCATGATCAAAGGCAGCCACCCTCTTGTCTCTTTCCCAATGAAGCTCTTACGTGAGGTTTATTGTATGCTGTGACTTTTTGATATTCCCTGGCTCCCAACTGCCATGAAATCTTCCCTTCAGACCTGCAACATGTGCATGAAAAAAAAAAAAAAAAAAACCTTTCCTTTCAGAGCTGTAAAAATTCTCTTGGGGAAACCTTTCTCCTCAGAGCTGTAACAGTTACAAATATGGGTGAAGGGTTACTGACAGGATCACAAATGACTCATCTTTATCATCAAACCCCAACCCAGTATGGGTGGCAGCACACAAAAACTGAGAATGTGGAGCATATTGTCCAGCTTGCAAGCCAGAGTGAAGAGTATGTGGTCTAAGGGATTCAGCAGATCTAAACGTCTCTTCCAGGCAACTCCACTGCTTCTCCTCCCAGGGAGCTAGCTGTTCTGAAAGTCTTCTTTACAAGTTGGGTTGTCTCAGTGTCTTTTTTTGCAGGTTAGCTCATGTGATAGTCTCCTATGTTTCATTGTTTATTATGGCAGGGAGGGGCCTCGTGCATCAGGAACTTGCAGCACCTCTTTTGAGTTGTTTACTCTCCTGTTTAAGGGGCTTCCTGAAGGATGGACTGTTTCAATCTCTGAGGAAACTGTTAAGGAATATGGACCAGAAGGTCCTAAAGCAGCACAGAGTATTAATATGTTCATTTACCATCATAACTGAAAGATGAGACCCAATGGACAAAAGCATCATAATTTTTGATCACACATCATGAGTAAATGAAGCTGGTACAGACTTGGAAGCTTTATGCTTGCTGAATAGCTTTAATAGAGCTGGAAGAGTTTGGGAAAATGTGTAAAAAAAAATTAGTGAGTTATGTTAACCCAAGTAATATTTTCCCTACACTTATAAATTTCAATGTCCACTTTGTGAGCACAGTTTACCAATATTTGTTCAATGCTAACGTAATTAGGAATTTTTATTTAAAATATAGGTAATGTGAATAAACTGTATAGATGTTATTTAAGTAAATGTAGCTGTGAAACAAAGTTTCTCCTCATTTAAATTGTATGTTTAATGATCGCTTTATAATCAATGGGATATTTAAAGATATTCTTATGTACATTACCCAGAGAAAAAACAAATCTAGTATTTTTGTATACTTATGTTCTTTTAATACTTCCTTTTAATTATTTCTCATGTCTTATTTATTGTCCTCTTCACAATAAAATAAAACAAAATGAAATTATTCATTATTAATTATACCTGATAGTTCTGTCTCAGTCAGTCCTATTTTTACTTGATTTCCTATATTCTGGATTCAATACTTCATTATATTCATGTCTTTTATTTTAAATTTATATTAATTCACCATTCAAATTCATTTACCCTTTTAAAATAACACACATGATACTAAAGTAGAGGATGAAATAAAATAGCAGGAAAGGTTAAACAAGAATGAGGTAGGAAGATGGGTTAGAAGAGGGGATGAAGAAGAACTTTAACTAAAACAAAAAAACAAATAAGAACTATATAAAAGGAGGCAAGAATAACCCTGATAGGAGCCTATTACTTTATAAACAAAATACAAATTTTTAACAGGTTTATGTTTTAGAGCTTGTTACCACTCCCACCTTCACTTTTTAATCTGCTGTAAATACTTTCACACGTTTCTGACAATGTTAACAGCATACCAGCTGTGATAGTTATAAATATATGTTTACTACCAACTGACCTGCTTGTTTTACAAGATTAAATTGAAATTGTTGTAGTTTTAAATTTAAATAATACAAAGGTTGTATATACCTCAGGATATAGACATCCATTTAATCTGTCTGCTGTGTTACTCCAAATTTTTCTCCAGAGTGCAGCTTCTTTTCACATTAGTATCAAAGATTCATTTCTTGTAATGCCTTCAGAGATTATATGATTGGTAAATAAAACATTGCAATATACAATAAATTCACATGGATTGAGCAGGATGTACTTATATAGTTAGGGGCATATATATAGTTATAGATATAGATATATGTAGTTATAGATGTATTTATACATTTAGAGACACATATGTAGTTATAGATGTAGATATAGAATATTCCATAAATAATTTAACCATATTGTACTAGTGTAAAAATAAAACATTTATTTTATATGAAAGATATTCAGAGGTAAGCTTGTACATAGTTCACTAAGTGCATAATAAGGAATCATTGATTTAGTGAGATATTTTCCAATTTTGATACTCATGGATTTTATATTGAAACTACTCTGAAACATGCTTTAATAATTTTCTATCAATAATGTAACTTTGTAAAATTAGTAGTATAATTCATAATGAAATATTTTCTTTGTTTTCAAATTGCCTACCAACAATGATCTTTTAACATATATGAAAAGACACTGACAGAGTCTCACCAATCTGATGAATATGGACAGTATCAGACAAGCCAAAGTGGGTGGGCAAAACCAAGACACCTAAATCCTATACAATGAACTAAAAGCAACTCCAGATGCTGAGAGGGGGAGAAGCACTCTTCTCCAGTGAAGAACACACTGACATATTATCCAGTACCAGATGTTCAGCCCTGAAAACATACATGGAAATGACATTATATTGACTGAACAGGTTGTATTTAGGAATATATCAATATATGCATGTTTGTGTGTATAAAAAAAATACTGAAATAAGAGGCTGTAAATTTGAAAGAGGGCAAGAATGGGTCTATCAGAGTGTTTGCATGGAAGATAGGGAAGAAAGAAATGATGTAACTTTATATTAATTTAAAAAAATAATAGAAAACTTTAAAAAATAATTTTAAAAAATTAGTAAGAATTGACACAGTATTAATGAACTTGCATAAATCGGTGGTGCATGCCTTTAATCCCAGCACTTGGGAGACAGAGCCAGGTGGATCTCTGTGAGTTCAAGGCCAGCCTGGTCTACAGAGCGAGATCCAGGAAAGGCACAAAAACTACACAGAGAAACCCTGTCTCGAAAAACCAAAAAAAAAAAAAAAAAAAAAAAAAATCTACTAGTCTTTCAAACACAGAATGCACACAATTTAATAGAAGACAAAAGCCAGCTAAAGCATGATGCCACAGAAGCCTACCTTCAAATTACAGTGAAATTCAGAGAAAATTTGGTATTGATCTAGCCATCTAAATCTTAATATTTAAATAGAGCAAAGTATGATGTCATCCTAATACACAGTCTTCTATCAGAAACCAACCACAGTGGTCCTCAACATAAGAGGTTGAGGAAGGCAGAATTTTACCAAATTTAATAGGAAAGAGATGTACATTAAAGTGTCTATCTTTATGTCTCTACATAGTAAGTGTACATATCCCAAAGAAAACATAGTTGTGTATACACGTGTGTGTGTGTGTGTGTGTGTGTGCATGCATGTGTGTGTACGAGAGTATTTATGTATGTGTGTGAACAAGAGAGAGATGAGAGAGAGGAAAGAAGAGAAAGTTTTTGCTATGAGTATTTAAGGACATAATTAAAATTATGGAAATAAATATTTTTTCATTTGCATAAAATTAAATGTAAAATAATCTTTATACCATGGTCAAAATTACAATGACAGCAGAAGCTAATGATAAAAAGTTGTAACTGTCACAGCACATATGGAGTTGAAGAAACTGAAGTGATTAAACCTTTGATTAATAAGTTCTAATCATTTATCAATAGTGATCACACAGGACATTAGTGGTTACAGAGGTCACAATTTCTGAAACATTAAGAATTTTAGTTGAACTCTAAATTAAACTCATTTAGAGTAGACAAAGTACATAATTGCACATTCTGCTACCTTAAAAGAGAACCTGATTACTCATTTACTCATCCCATTTCCTTCCCCAACTCACATTTAACACACGACACACACACACACACACACACACACACACACACACACACACATACACACACACACACACACACACACACACACACACACGCGAGGGATAGGCTTTGGAAATATCTTTAAAGATTGAAATATTTCATAAAATATGTGTAAATACTCACTATTTAAAAGTGTGTATTAACTTCTAATATCATTTATTTATCTCACTGTAGAAAAGGATGAGAATTTAATTTCATAATATGTATTTTTATAGGACAAATCATAAACATGAATACTGTTATTAAAGGTTATGTTAATTCTGTGTATATAGAAAATAACCTACAATATAATGAAAGATGAGTGTTAGATGGAAGCTACCATGTTTCTCAATAAAATATTCATGACATTTGAGAA
This sequence comes from Peromyscus attwateri, assembly GCA_902168425.1. Taxonomy (NCBI): domain Eukaryota; kingdom Metazoa; phylum Chordata; class Mammalia; order Rodentia; family Cricetidae; genus Peromyscus; species Peromyscus attwateri. The sequence continues at coordinate 22,038 of CABHPP010130972.1, read as the reverse complement.
TAATGTAAATGTCATAAAAGAAAATCATGTAAGTTGAAATCTTGAGATAATGCATCATTGAATTTTTACACAAAACAATATGGATCAGAAACAGAAACAAAAACAGATCTTATGAATCAAAAATTAAAAAGGGATTATAATACATACATTTGATTATTTTACATTTTCCTCCTCTCAGAAGAAAATTTAAATAAAGAATAAAATCCTAAGTATCACTGGGATAGAGGAAAGAATGTTGTTGTTGTTGTTTAGTTTTGTTTTTGTAGGTAACTGGCAATTACTATTATAACTGAACACTAAAACGCCTAACCCATCATGGATTTTTAATGATTAGGAAGGCTGTGGGAGAATAAGCCACATCAATGATACAATATTAAGGATATCCTCCAATGACCACCAACAGGACAAGCTGTGAGTGAACTCAGCTTTCACTTGTATAAGCAGTGACTGAATCCCATCATTCCACTAAGAGACTTCATAGGTACTATTCCACCACCCTAGTCTATAATAAATACAGTCAAAACTCCCCTTGAACAAATTCATTGAAATTCAAAGTTTGATGTTGAGTAAGAGGGATGGATGCCAAAGAAGCTATGTTCATAAGTCTTTCCCCAAATTCTGTGCACATCCCCATCCATTCAACTCCACACATTTTTTTTTCTCGCTCTCAATTTAGAAAACAGGCAAAAATAAATATAACACAAGAAAGACACACCCAAAACCCCATGAAAATACAAAACTAAAAAATATAATATACCAGCAAAAGACCTGTAAGATAGTTCGAGGTCAGCCTGGACTACCAAGTGAGTTCCAGGAAAGGCGCAAAGCTACACAGAGAAACCCTGTCTCGAAAAACCAAAAAAAAAAAAAAAAAGACCTGTAAGATTAAAAAAAAATGCCTAATTAAAACAAAAATGAGGCAAAAACAATCTACAGAAACATCATAGAATTCTTCTGTGTTGGTCATCTACTGCCATGGATAGGGCCTGCCCTTAACTGTGCTTTGTATACCCAGTGATATTCTAATTTTCGGTTTGGAAGAGGTTGTTAATTGCAGATGGGTTCTTGATTGGGGAGGGGAGTTTCTGTCTATTTGCTCCTCTTTGGATTCTTACAGTTGCCATTGCCTCAGAGCGATGCCAATGATGGAAATGATGAAACTGCTTAAAAATGATGATGAGGGCAGGAGATATGGCTCATCTGTTAAAGCCTAGGCTCATAACAACAAAAAAAATGTAAAAGATGAGTTGAAAATCAAAATAACATATATACATATATTCAAATATATATCAAATATAATCATTTATATATGTGATTTTTGAATTTCTGTTATGATGATGAAAACTGAACTTAAGAAAAATGCTACCAATACTGACATAGAGAAAGGATTACTTTCCAGTTTATAATTTAACAAATTAATAAACTTCTCAGAATATCACTTCTTAGTGTATCCTAGAATTATACTTGCTCAACAAGGGTAATCCCCAAATCTATCCTCTGTAAATACATTTACCACTGGTGAAGCTTTTTAATATTCAATTGATTACACAGCAAATGACTACCAGAAAAAGTAATTCTAACAAAAAGTAGTAATTGAATTTTAAAGTAAAGTGAATTAATAAGATTCAAATCCATACAGGTATATTAACAAGAATCCATTTAACCAACTCTTAAAACATACATACTTTTTTCAAATATTTTCAATAGTAAAATGACAAGTGAATTTAATGGAAAACTTCCTCAGGAGGGAAAAATATGAGTAGAGTAAAAAGTGCTGTGAGCTTTCTTAAAAGTAGTCTATAACTTCAAAAGCATCTGCTAGTAGATATTTATTTTCAGGTCATTTCACATGTTATTACTATTTCCTGACAGTTTATGGCTATAGAGTATTTTAACTTTGCTAAAGGCAAAATATTGCTTTATGGAAATATGAAATCTAAATCAGGAAACAGATTTTTTTAAATGCCTACCAAGTGAAAGTATTTGAAGAAAATTTTATCCAAAACACAACAAAATGTCTGTTTTGGAATCCTGCCATTTATGTAGAAATAAAAGGATAGTGTATATCTTAAGAATTTTCATTATTAAAATCTTCAAATGGATGGATATTGCAAAAAGCACATTTGTTCCCATAGTGATTACTTTGTTTTCTTAAAATATTTTATTTTTATTATATTTAGGTGTATTGGTGTTTTGATTGCATATGTGTCTGTGCACCAGTTGCAAACCTGATTCTCACAGAGGACAGAAGAGGACACTAGATCCACTGGACTAGAGTTACAAAAGATGATGATATATTTTATTGGTTCTGTGAATCGAACTACAGTCCTCTGGAGCAGCAGCCTGTTCTTTTAAACGTGGACTCACCTTTCCATCCTCTACTCCCCTGTATTACTTATTTTTCTTTGTGATAAAATACTAATACCATAAGTGACTTATGGAGGAAACTGTCTTAGCCTTTGGCTCCAGAAGGGGTTTCACAGTGGTGAGGACTGCATGGCATCTAGCAGCTACAGAGGGACGCTTAGAGATCTCAACTCAACAACACATGCAGTGAAAAAAAGAAAGTGAGTTGGAAGTGGTATGAGGCTGAGGCTCTAACTCTCAAAGCCCACCCCAATGGCATCCTTCACCCACCGAGGCTCCACCTGTTAGAGGTTCAAACTTCTCCAAGTAGCATCACTAACTTGGAGCAATTGCTCAAATGCATGAGGCTGTGGGGGACATTTCATGGATAAACCACCGCAACACTTCTCTCATTAATATATTCTCAGGACAATTTATATTGAGGATTGTTTCCCCAAGAGTCATTTTCACACAAAAGAACAAATAATGCTTTCATGAAGTTAAAAAAAAATATTAAGGGAAATTGCCAAGGAATATTGGTAATGATTACATGAATGTTATTCCCATCAGATATAGATAGAGAAAACTCTTCTCATAAACACTTTCTATTCTAGACATTGAAATCTCAATGCTGATTATATTTGCCATTTCATGACTCTCTCCATGAAATTCTAGCTTGTCTCAAGTTATAGCAAAAACTATCATGCCCACTTAATGGTGCCATATTAATTTTTATGCTGTAGGACAATGATGCATATGTTGTGATTGGGATAATGTTTCTATACACAAACTTTTATTTTCAGTCACATGAAATTATATACAGCATATGTAACTTGATTGTGATAGTAAATATGCTACTTATTAAATATTTATTATACTATAATTTCATCTTTATATTATACCATACTCTATCTTTAAGGGAAGCTTACTGTACAATGCGATAGAATATTTCACTGGAAGCAGTATCAGAACTCTCTCAATTACTGAATCTTTATTCCATAATGTGGGCAAGTCAAGTGATTGGCTTTCCACATGTTTCTGTCAGCATGTCCTAATTATTTTGCTTCATAACAAAGTTGAATAAGAGTGAATTCTACAAAAGTGTCTTTCTGAGACTACACCATTTAGATTACTGCTAAATACTAAATAAATGTGAAATAGTCATGTGAATTCTGGTATTTTTATATGTTTTGGTTATTCTCAATTTTGTGCTTAGCTGTTTATCATTGTCTTTAAATAATATTTGTTACCAGATATTTCTTCCTAGAGAAACAGATTGGAATCTAAATCTGCTTACTTGCTGTTTTAATATATTAATATTTGAGATCATTTAGTTCTTTCTACACATTTTTCCTAGAATTGATTCTAAGCTACAGAAGTTGAAAATTGCTGTCATAGTCATCAGAAAAAGCCATGTTGCCTCTGGTTGTATTATAGTCTACAAACTTCCATCTACAGGAAGCTTTTCCCTCCAATTTTCCTTGTAGTCTGTTGAAGAGGCTGAGCTACAAACCTCCCTGAAGCAATTAGTCTTTCAAGGCCATGCTGATTCTTTCTCTGCTCTTTCTTTGTCAATAGAATTGACTCTCCTATTATGAGTTCAGAGAACTTGTGCACCTCTTGTTTTCTTTCTCAATATTTGGAGATCCTGGGAAGGAATCAAAGACCTTACTCAATGTGCTGTGTAAGCACTATCATAAATTTGCTTTTCTGGTGGGCCATATTTCAAGAGTACCTATTTACATTTGTGTTGTGAGGATATTCTATTTCGAAGACTGGAAAAAATAAGGGAAGCTTTTGTACTAAATCACACAAACCATCCAACATTGTATTGTAAGAATTCTGTAGAATTTTCCCCCTTAAATATACCAATTAACAAATGGTTCATTGTTTAGCATGATTGAGATGAATTCGCAGCAAGTTAATAGTTTAATTAACCAATAAAAGACCTTTGACCTTGAAATAATTCATTTCGCCTATAGAACATTTATTTATAAAACTTAGTATACTGAAGAAATCATATTAAGTTCTATCATGGATATTTAGAAAGACAAGTTTATAGTTTGTTTTGGCAAAAGGCTATGAACCATGATTTTTATGAGATTAGTCTATAAGAGTAGCATCATTTTGCATTAGGGTATTTTATTAAAACTCTTTATCAACAAGTTCTCAAAGGCTTATCTAAGATTATTGATAATTCATGAATATATACTTGATTATCATTAAAATTTATATGGAAAAGAATTGGAATATATTTATGGCTAAACAGAGGGGAAATATCTCTGATGGATAGGTTTATACACTATTACTTTTCTTCTATATACAACTCTAAACCTTCTAAATAGGATGTATCATCAGACTCTGATACTGGAGCTCCTGCGAGCCACTCTCTGGACGCGAAGAAGCAAACCCAAGACCTCTGGAAAAGCTGCCATTGCTCTTAACTGGTGAGCTGTCACTCCAGCTTCCTGCTTCAGATATTTTGACATTAAGAAAAACAATACTCAATCTCTTGTTTCATTAGGAAAACGTGCCTTGGTTTATTTAAGACTGGCTACACGAGCAAACAAAAACAAATGACAAATAGTTCTATTGTCTTCAAAATGTTTTTGATGCAATCATTTCCTAAATCATTATCTTACACTTCAATTAGTATCATTAAAAGCTTTCCAAAACATGTTTTCTTTTTCTTCTTTAGAATATTATATAAATAAATGAGTGTCTGGTTATTTGGGCATATAATTGGATATTAGAAGTAAGCAACTGTAGATTTTGAAAATTCTGTTTCAAAATTTAGATGGAAAAGAACTCAGAAATCTATACACAATTTCATGTACTTTAAAATATAGTATTACTACAACCTCTTTTGATATTAAACAAAAACATATATTTGATATTAAACAAAATATTCCTGGCTTGGCAGTAAATTCAATTAGATTTTTAGCAGCTTAATGAATGGTTATTTGCACATTAAAAGTATAAGAGATAATAAGCACATGTGACCTTCGCAATCATCCCATACAATTATCTATGGTTTGAGCCATAAAATACATATTGAAATATACTACATGTTAGCTCTCAAGGCATTTTTTCTTAGGTTTATGAAAGAAATGATACTTGAGTGTCTATTTGTGATAATAATTTATCTGAACTAGGTTTTGAATATCAAATGATTGATTTTATTCTCTAAGAAAATCTTCAGGTAAAATCATCTACCACCAAGACTCAAAATTCTTGTGACCTGCATGATTACAGACAAGTGACTTGCACAAACTTCTCTCCTGCCTCCTTATGCACACATGGCTTGTGGGTACCAAAAAAATTCATTAAGTAAGTAAGTAAGTAAATAAATAAATAAATAAATAAATAAATAAATAAATAAATACAATGCAATTAAAAAAATACCGCTGGGCAATGGTGGTGTACTCCTTTAATCCCAGCATTCAAGAGGCGGAGCCAGGTAGATCTCTATGAGTTCGAGGCCACCCTGGTCTATAGAGCAAGATCCAGGACAGGCCACAAGTATACATAGAGAAACTCTGTCTCAAAATCCCCACACCCCCCAAAAAGAAAATACCTACTTTAAAAAGAAAACTCTTGTAATTAGTTTCAAATTTACATGAAATTAACATAGAATAAAGGGTTTACAAATGCTCAACATTCAGCTTCCTTGATCAATAAAATATTAAAGTTATTATATTGTATTTATAATATGCATTAATCAATAAAATATGTATATCATTATGTAATCTCTGGTTGCAATTCAAATCCCCTTAGTTTCAACTGTGGAATCATACCCAGGATGTCACTTTATTTTTATCGAATCTTATGTACACTGTGGATTGCCTGGTTTTTCATTGTCCTCAGACACACAGTCTTATTATCCTGTAATTTTATTTTACTTTCATTATTTTAGGGTGTATTTCTCAACTATTTGGAATTTTCTTTATACACATACATCTACTGATGAAGACATTTGAATATCTTATTTTATGTAGTTTTATGTTAATGAACAAGTAGAGTAGAGACACTCTAGTACCTCCTAAGCTTGCACACCCATAGGAATGGGGGGGTGGATGGTGGGGGGGAGAGAAGACAGGGGAATCTGTGGCTGATATGTAAAATTAAATTAATAAAAAAAAAGCTGAATTTAACTTCTTCCAGGGTAACATAAATGTAAGTATTTTTATTCACATCATTTTCAGGGTCATTTCATTTTATCAGTGAATAACTTGTCATTTATATCCCAAATAACAGTTAAGTGTTCTACTTAACCACTGAAGGGCACCTTTGTTGTTTCTATATTTTCTTAGTCAGGAATTAATTAACCTACAGCACTGCATATGCAGGATTTAGGACGTATGTCTTCAACTAATTTGTGTGGCTGCAAATGAGTACAGAGTCTGTGCCATACGGTAAACATGTATTAGTTTGTTTGTTTGTTTGTTTTTTTAAATGATAAACTGTCTTCCAAAGTGGCAACATCCTTCTGTATCCATATCAGTGATTAATGAGAACTCATTCTCGTAAGTGTTTAAAGTTGTCAGTGTTTAAAATTTGTAACACCACAATCCATTTTGGAGCTAATAAAGCAGGCTTTACTTCTTCCTTTCCAATTTATATAAATTTTAATTTTTTTATGTTACCTATAGCAAGCATCTTTCCTGTAAATATGAAACCCAGTTTTCAAGAGAAATTTCTTAGCTACTTTCTGTGCTTGAGGACAAAATATCAAGTTTCCACTACTAAATATAATACTAGCTAAAATTTGGCATAGATTATGCTTTTTCATTAATGATGGAGATGTGACTTGTCAAATCTTTTTTTCTGCATCAATAGATATGAACCTATATTGTTGTTTTATAAAACTTGTTGCTATCACAGATTGTATTTGGCTTTTTAAATACAGTATTGAACACTGTACTTGACATGTGTCTTCCCCAGTTATTTTCCTATACACTGTGGGATTAGCTTCCTGGGGTTGTATTGAGAATATTTGCACTGGAGATACTGGTCTTGGACTTAGCGATTTATAACAACTGCATCTGGCACTGGCATCAGAACACTACAAGCCCACCAGAAGGACTTAGGATGTCATTACTTTACAATTATGTTGATTTTAAATTCAGCTCTGTACTTTTGTCCATGTTAGAAGTTTAGATTATTAGTATTTTATTCACCTTCTTTCTCATATTTATGAATATAGCACGATAAGATGACAAGTTTTCCTCTAGAGGAGTTTTCACTGTAACCCATGAATGGCAAGTTACATTTGCAATGTTATGTTTTGTAGTGTCTAAAGAAATTTAGTATAACTTACTGTTGCTCTCAAAAATTATCCTGACAATTTAGGGAAGAAAGGCTTTATTTTAACCCATAATTTTAGAGTTTAGTCCATTATAGCAGAGAGTTCGAGGCAGCAAGAACGTGAGTCACTTCCAATAGTCGAGAGCAGACAGAGAGTGAATGCATGTCTGGCCATGCTCGTGCGCAGAACACTTTCTCCTCTTCACAATACAGGGCTCAAACCCAAGTAGTTTGGCTCGCTTTTAGCCGGCATCTATCCACACTAATTAACAAGCGGTTGCCCCTTAGACAGCTACAGATCACCCTGATCTAGAAAATCTCCCATAGAGATGATTCTAAATTGTGTCTAGATGACAATGTAATCGTATCATGGATGCATTTTTAAAAATGTCTGGTAAATCATCTTCCTTATCTTGTTTGTTATTTTAAGCAGGTTTTTTAATTTCAAGTTATCTGTATATTTTCTTGTTGCCTTTTCTTTATTGATTTCTACTTTAGTCTCAACTAGGTGTGAATATCTACATTATGAGATTTCTGTTTGGATATTATCCAAATAGATAAATTATGTTGGATATTATCTATTTTATTTCTTTAATATTGTCTATGCCTCTCATTTTGCTGATTTAAAGTATCCATAGTTAATTATCAAATTTGGATACTTATCAATGATTATTTATCAAAGTTGAGTGCTGTTGTTCATGGAAATGTTATTCTCATAGATTTCTCTAAGACTAATGTGTCAATTGCTAACAGCGGGATGCTGAAATTCCTATTAGTAAAATCAATCTGTTTCTCCTTCCCTTTCCATTAACTGTTTTTTTGTTTTGTTTTTGTTTTTTGTTTTTTCTTTCTGATTTTGAAGCTCTGTTGTTACAACTATGTCTGTTTAGGATTTCTATGGTATTTTTGAGAGCTAATCCTTGTTATCTTTGTGCTACATTGCTGTCAGTTTTTTTCCCTTATTATGAAGTATGCTTTGTAACAAATGTAGCCATACATTTTTTTAAAAAATTTATTATAAAAAGTTTAAAATTTTGCAACTTTTATATATAGGTATCATGGTAAGTCTGTTGTCACCTCCCTTTTTTAATGTATATAAACATATTTAAAGTAGTCTTTACAAAAAGTAAAATTTGCTTTTTCCACAACTTCTCAAGTTTTGTTTCATATCAATGCATTTTTAATGTTCCCAATTTAAATTATCACTAAAGTAGGTTCTTTACTTATAAAGCCACTATATTTTATTATTCTTTTCTTATTTTCCTTCTTTTGTATCTTTGTTGGTTATTTTAAAATTATTTTTATTAATTTTCATTTAAAATCAAATTTTTTCATACAAAAAATTCTGATTATGTTCCCTTCACCTTTGTTCACTGTAACTAAATATTATATGTGATTGCATTTCATCATGTTCCTAATTTCATACCTATTTTTGGTGCTTCCTCTAGAACTTAAAATAGTTACCTGCAGTTATAGTTTACTATAATTTAAGTCATTGTTTAAATAAACCTTCAGCGTTTCCCTTGGTAACAGATGTTGGTTACTATTTTTTTTCATTCCAGCACTGCAGTCATCCCTTTTACTTCTGCCTACAATAATCATTCAGTACAATTTTTGACATAGGCTATATACTTAATGCAAATAACTATCATACATGCTATGTAGCTGAGGATATACTGGAACTTCTGATCCTTTGGCCTTAATCCCCTGAGTGATGAAGTTATAGGGGTATATCACCACACTCAGTTTACATTGTACTGGGTATCAAACCCAGGGTTTTATGTATGCTAGCCAGGCATACTAGTTACTGAACTAAAGACTGCCCACACTAAAGAGAAGTTATTAAATTAAAAGTTATCTTACTTATTAATAGTTTATGTTCTTTTCCCAAAAGATATATATTAGCACTCTCTAAATAGTGGTTATCAACCTGACCAACCATAAAATTATTTTGTTGCTACTTCACAAGAGAAATTTTGCTACCGTTATGAATTGTATTTTAAAGACCTGATGTGGAGGATATCCAAAATGTGACTCATGTGGGGGTTGCTATCCACTCATTAAGAACCACAGCTGTAAAGAAACAGGACAGACAGAATGAACTATAATATAAATGTATAAAACAAGATTTATTAGAGTTCCCTATATACTACTTTCAGAGTAGTCTAGCAATGGCTGACTCGTGATAGGAAGGGCAAATATCCAGAAGATATTGCATCCAAATACTGGTTGCCTCAGCAGTCCTGATCTGGTGTTGGAGTTCTATGGAAGCTCTAGAGAGCTGGCAATTTTTGACTACTTTGCAATCACCAAGAACCCACTTCTTTGTAGGTTCTAATATCATTGAAGGTGTATTTCAGGAACTGTATAGACAAATTTGCCAGCCATAGAGACAGCAAGCAAGCTAAAAACAAAAGCTTTTTATCTTCGATGTTCTTTTACTTTGGTTGACACCCGAAGGTGTGTCTTCTGACCTCAAATGATCAGAAGTTAAATTGGGTCTTCTACCACAAATAATCCAACCAAGAAAGATCCCACACAAGTTTACCCAACTGTCTGGATTTTAGTTTGGATCTCAAAGAATTAAAAGATAAGAAAAAATAAATAAACAATTATCTAAAAATAAATAGTCATGCTAGAATTTAAGTAAGAAAGAAATGGAATAGAGCTAAAGAGAAAAGTAACAGTAAAAGGAATAAAGAGCTTGCCTTCCAACAAAGAAACAAGCATACAAGAAAAAACAAAGCCTTCATTTATCATGAGCATTCCTTGTGTTCCCTCTCTGTTCTTGATCCAGTTGGGATCTCCCGCTCCCCCAAGTTCTCTTTCCCTCGCCCCTCGCCCCTCGCCCCTCATTACCCCCACTCACGTCCAGACTGTTCATGTAGATCTCATCCATTTCTCCGTCATTGGGCTATCCCCGTGTCTTTCTTGGGGTCCCGTTATCCAGGTAGCCTCCCTGGTGTTGTGAGTAGCCGTCCAGTCACCCTTGTTCCACAACTAGTATTCTCCTATGAGTGGGTACATACCATGTTTGTCTTTCTGAGTCTGGGTTACCTCACTCAGGAGGATTTTTTCTAGATCCCTCCATATAGTGGTATTCTATTTGTACTGAAATGTGATTTTATTTGTATGTTAATAAATAAAGTTGCCTAGGGGTCAGAGCTATTAGCAAGCCATAGCAAAAGCCAGGGCGGTGGTGGTGCACACCTTTAATCCCAGCACTTGGTAAGCAGAGCTAGGTAGATCTCTGTGTGTTCAAGGATACAGCCAGCATTGGAGACACACGCCCTTAATCTCAATACCAACCATAGAAAACCTGGGAGGTCTGTACAGAGAGACCGTGACGAGACAGCCACGTAATTGGGTTTATAACCAATGAGAAGGAAGAACCAGAACTCTTTTTAAGACGAACGCACAGGAAATACCTCCCTTTTTTTCGGAGAGCTCTCTTGGCGGGAGAAGCTAGCTGGCGGAAAGCGGGTAAGGCTTCTAACTCTGACCTCTTGGGCTTTCACCTTTACATTGGCTCTGTGTTTCTTATTTAATAAGGTGGTCGGTTACATCTACACCTCCATTTGCCTGCAAACCTCATGATGTCATTGTTTTCCTCTGCTGAGTAGTATTCCATTGTATATATGTATCACAGTTTATTTATCCATTCTTCGGTTGAAGGGCATCTAGGTTGTTTCCAGGTTCTGGCTATTACAAATAATGCTGATATGAACATAGCTGAGCAAGTGCCCTTGTGGTATGATTGAGCATTCCTTGGGTATATGCCCAAGAGTGGTATAGCTGGATCTTGGGGGAGATTGATTCCCAATTTTCTAAGATAGCGCCATATTGATTTCCACAGTGGCTGTACCAGCTTGCATTCCCACCAGCAGTGGAGGAGAGTTCCCCTAGCTCCACATCAGTGCTGGAGAGACCCACAGAAATCCACAAAGATGCCCCCACAATAGACTGCTGGCAATAGTCTAGAAATAGCCCGATCTGACCTACCCTGGTGATAGGATGGCCAAAATCCCTAATTGTCGTGCTAGAAACCCCATCCAGTGACTGAGGGAACTAGATGCAGATATCCAGGTCAGGCCCTGGGTGGAGCTCTGGGAGTCCAATTGGCAAGAAGGATGAGGGTTTATGTGATCAAGAGTTGTTGGGACCAGGGATGGATGGAATACAGGGACAAGTGGCCAAACCAATGGAAACACATGAACTGTGAACCAATGGCTGAGGGGCCCCCAACTGGATCAGGCCCTCTGAATGGGTGAGACAGTTGATTGGCTTGATCTGTTTAGGAGGCATACAGGCAGTTGGACCGGGTTCTGTGCTCAGTACATGAATTGGCTGTTTGAAACCTGGGGCTTAGTAGAGACCCTTGGCTCAGCCTGGGAGGAGGGGACTAGACCCGCCTGGGCTGAGTCCACCAGGTCGATCTCAATCCTTGGGGGAGTCTTTGCCCTGGAGGAGATGGAAAAGGGAGGTGGGCCGGGGGAGGGGGAGGAGGGAGAAAGGGGGAATCTATGGCTGATATGTAAAGTTGAATTATATTGTAAAATAAAATAAAATAAATTCAAAAAAAAAAAAGAAAAAGAAAAAACAAAGCTAAAGATGTACCTAACCTGACTGGAAGAATGAGTAGACACAGAAAGGTACAATAAGAAAATTTAAAAGTACATGTCAGCCTCACAAAGGATCCCCTGTGATTGTTATGAACAACTCAACAAATAAATCTGAAACTTCATGAACATGGGTAAATTACTGGACATGGACTCTTTTCTCCAATTTTCATAGTGTAGAAATCATAAGCTCAGAACAGTAATGATAACTGAGCTTGAGTCTGTACTAAAATGCTACCTGAAACAGAAAATCACAAGGCAAAGTAGCTTTATTACAGAGATCTAACCATCACTTTAAGAAATAAAAACATATTGTATCCAATGGACTTACTTTAATAAGAGAGGAAAACCCCACAAAAGTTCAACCCTACACAAAACTATTTGCAACTAAAGAAAGCTGGGAGCAGGAGAGGTGGCCTTACCCAGGGAAGAGCACACTGTTTCCTTGTACAGTGCCAAACAACCAGCCTTGAAAATGTACAAGTAACGTTATACGGACTGAGCATACTATATTTATGAATATATATGTACATATGTATACATGCAATAAAAATTCATGAATTCTCAGAAGAGCAGTGAAGGACATCTGTGAGAGTTTGGGGCGAGGAAAGGGAAAGGGGAAATATTGGTGTTGCATTATGAGTTTCAAAATAAAAGTAAATATGCATATATATATATATATATATATATATACATATATATGGAGGGAGAGAAAGAAATTTTAGTAAGAAATTATTTCTAATATATTTGATAATGCTAGCTCCTCTTAATTGGAAAAAAGGGAAGAGATATAAATGCCAATATCTTTGATCTAAGATATTGAAAACTGGACACAGAAAAAAGTGATTATCATTCACAATGATAAACTGGCTTTTACTCTACAAATTAAACATTAATTCAACATTCACAGATAATTGAACAAGCTGCACTACTTCAACAAACTGCAAAATCAAAGTCCATATGCTGATCTTGATGAACAGATTTTGTTATAATATAGATCATGCTCAACTGAAAAATGAAAAATTGAAAGCTTTCCACAATCTGAAATAAAACTAAGATGTTTTTCACTATTTTGCTTTAACATATTATCAGAAGCTATGACTAAACAAATCCAGGAAGAGAAAACTCTAACTTTGTAACCAAAGTTGTTCTTCATTTGAAAAATATTTTCCTTTTAAACAATATATTCTGATTGTAGTTTCCTCTTTCTTAATGCTTTTCATTTACCCCTCACTTCCTGATCCATCATAATCCACACCCTTTCTTTTTCTCTGACATAAGAAAACAAACAAGCATCTAAAATTATTGAGAGTTGCTAGTAACAAAAGGCCATGGGAGTATACAGCAGATGACAAGTAGTGTTCAGAAGGTCAACCTATCAGAACCAAGGCCTCTGGTGCAGGAAACCATCACACAAGGCATTTTGGAATTACTGCCTTTTGAATGAATGAATTGGCTCTTTCTTGTTGTAAACTTCTTGTGCAATAACAACTATGATATCTTCCCATGACCATGCAACTTCATGTAATGTATACAGATAATCTTATGATTACATCTCACTCTTATGGGCACATTTATCTGTGGGTGGTCTGGAAGATGACTTTTCATTTAGCTGTATTATTTTGATATATAGAAAATATACTAGGATATGCTTCATAGCCAGATCCATTGTCCCATGAAACTATAGACATTTAAAGCTTGCTTTGTTCATTTTGCTCAGACTAACACAGACAATAATAATCTCTCCTCAGTCTAACACAAACTGCATGTATTTAGCTCATTTTACCTCAGAGCAAATTTAAACTAGACTAAAGTCCTTTATAAATACATCTTAAGTTGAAACTTTACAGTTACGCACAAGGTTAGAGTCTCAGGTGTCTCACCAAAGCTACTAACACAAAACACCCTAAGAAAAGCCAGCCAAATCTTCTCCTGTCAAGTCTGCTGAAAAAAAGTTATGTCTCAGAGTTTGTCACATTGGGCACTGCACCCCTCCCTTGATTCAGAGATCTTGGAACCTTGAGTTACTTAGGTAATGACACTGCTCCTTATCATCTATTCTAGGAATGTGCTTTGACCTTGAGGGTTTTGAAACTTTTCTCAGGATTGTAGAGTCTCCAGTTAGAAACGTAAGGAATCAGGCAAGAGAGGAACTAAGAATGAGAGATGAATAGAAGCTGTAGACTTAAAGAAGCAGTAAAACAGAGAGCAGCAAAGGGATCAGAAAGCTTACTTAGAACAATAAAGTGATGGACTGAAAGAGCACAGTGTGTGTAGAATTATTGACATATCCTCAGATAACTGGATTTATTCATAGATAAGTTGTTTCCTCAGCTGCTGGTAGCGTCTTCCCCAGACTCTGGGAGAAAGTCCCTGGGGCAGGTACATGGGGAGCTTTCAATATAAAATAATTAATGAAATATTAATGATAATAATAAATAATAACAAAAGAAAGGACAAAACAAACAAAGAGTCAAAGAAAAGTACAAGAAACACACTGAGATTCTAAGACACAGCAATTTGCAAACAAATGAAAACAGAATCAGAAACCATGATGTATAGTTAAAACATCTGTAAAGTAAAAAAATCAAATGTTCTAAAATAGCATTATTATACCAAATTCTCCAAAAATGCCAGAGTCTACTTTGTGTTGGTCATCTAATGCTGGGCATGAAGCCTTCCCAAAGGTGTGGTTTATATATCCAGTGTATCTTCATTTTGGAAAAAATTAATTTTTCCTTTGCAAGAAATTAGCAATTGGATATAGTTTCTGGTTTAGAAATGGAGGCTTATGTTCACTTCCCCTCTTAGCACTAGGACCCATCTGGTTTAGGCCTGTGCAGGGTCTTTGCATGCTGTCAGAGTCTGAGAGTTCACATATGTGTTCTGCTGTGTCTAACAGGCCTCGTTTCCTTGGTGTCATCCTTTCCCATTGGCTCTTAAAATATTTCTGCCTCCTCTTCCCTAGGGTTCCTTGAGCTCTGAGTGAAGGAATATGGTGGAGACATTCCATTTAAGACTGACAGTTCCAAGGTCTCCAACTCTTTGCACATGTTCCAGCTGTGCGTTGACATATTTGTTTTCGTATACTGCAGGAGGATGCTTCTCTGAGGATCTCTGAGCAAGACATTGATCTATGAGTATTGCAGAATGTTGTTAGGAGTCATTTTATTGCTGGATTTCTTTAGAAGAACAGTAGCTGTAGTATTCCTCTAGGTCTGTGGCTTATTTCATCTCAGGTTATTGGACACATGAGCAGTGTTGGTGATGAGTTCCAGCTCATGGAGTGAGCCTTAAATCCAATCAGACAGCTGTTGGTTATTTCTACAAGCTAATGCCACAATTATACTAGCATATAGGTAGTATATGCTAGTATGTATGTATATATATATATATATATATATATATATATATATATATATATATATATATATATCTTGTAGGTAGGTCATCATGTAGACTGCAGGATTTGTAGCAAGGCTGGTATTTACCTATCTCCTCTGGTACAGTATAGAATATCTTTCAGTACCATAAACATTAGTCAGTAAGAGTGAAGGCTTCTACTTATCTTTGTTTAGTGAGCTATGTTGTTGTTGTCTTCAAAAATTGGGCCTTACTATCAGTTTGTGGAGAGCATCCACTAGCCTTGGTAATATCCTGGGTTGTTTGGAATTTTCCATATGGCTGGGCCCTTTAGCTAACAACTTGATTTAATGTAACCCATTCCCAACAAAGAGGAAGATAAATTATCTATTGATGATAAAATTGTATGTTTAGTAGAAAACTTAAAAAAAAGAGGACCTTTTAAAATTAGTAAATTAATTTATCATTGTTGCATAATACCCAAATCAATAGCATTTCAAATTTTTTTTTTCCAGAGCTGAGGACCGAACCCAGGGCCTTGCGCTTGCTAGGCAAGTGCTCTACCACTGAGCTAAATCCCCAGCCCCCTGTTTTTTTTAATTAAGAAATTTTCTATTCATTCTACTTGTCAACCACAGATTTCCCCTGTCCTCTCTCCTCTCACCTCTCTGCCGTTCCCCCCAACCCCGCCCCCATCCCCACCTCCTCCAAGGCAAGGTCTCCCATGGGGAGTCAGTAGAGCTTGGCACACTCAGCCAAGTCAGGTCCAAGCCCCTCCTCCCTGCACCAAGGCTGTACAGAATGTTTCACCATAGGCACTAGGCTCCAAAAAGCCGGTTCATGTACTAGGGACAGGTCCTGGTCCCACTACCTTGGGGGCCCCCCAAACAGTTCAAGCTAAACAACTGTCTCACCTATCCAGAGAGGTTAGTTCAATACCATGGGGGCTCTTCAGCTATTGGTCCACAGTTCATGCATGTCCACTAGTTTGGCTAGTTCTCTTTTTACTTTTTCCAATCATGGTCTCAATATCGCTTGCTCATAGAATCTCTCCTCTCTCTTGTTGATTGGACTCCTGGATCTCTGCCTGAGACCGAGCTATGGATCTCTGCATCTGCCTCCATCAGTCACTGGATGAGGGTTCTATGATGTCAGTTAGGGTATTCAGCCATCTAATCTCCAGCGTAGGTCAGCTCAGGCACCCTCTCGACCATTGCCAGTAGTCTATGGTGGAGTCATCTTTGTGGTTCCTGGGAACCTCCCTAGCACTCTGCTTCTCTATACATCTACAGAACATTCTACCCTAACAAAAAAGAATATACCTTCTTCTCAGAACCCCATGGAACCTTCTCTAAAATCAACTACATACTCGGTCACAAAGCAAATCTCAACCGATATTTAAAAAAAAAAAAATGGAATAACCTCCTATATTCTATCAGACCACCATGGTTTAAAGTTAGATTTCAACAACAACAAAAATTACAGAAAGTCTACAATCTCATGGAAACTGAATAATGCTCAACTAAATCACCAATGAGTCAAGGAAGAAATAAAGAAAGAAATTAAAGACTTCCTAGAATTCAATGAAAATGAATATACTGCATATCCAAACTTATGGGACACTATGAAAGCAGTGCTAAGAGGAAAATTCATAGCACTAAATGCCCACATAAAGAAGCTGGAGAAATCTCACACTAGTGACTTAACAGCAAACCTGAAAGCTCTAGAACAAGAAGAAACAAAGTCACTCAGGACAAATAGATGCCAGGAAATAATCAAATTGATAGTGGACATCAATAGAATAGAAACAAAGAGAACAATACAAAAAAATCAATGAAACAAAGAGTTGGTTCTTTGAGAAAATCAGCAAGATAGACAAACCCTTATTCAGACTAACCAAAAGTCAGAGAGAAAGCATCCAAATCAACAAAATCAGAAATGAAAAGGGGAACATAACAACTGACAATGAGGAAATCCAGAGAATCATCAGGTCATACTTCAAAAACCTGTACTCCACAAAATTGGAAAATCTAAAAGAAATGAACATTTCAACTTTCTAAAAGTGAACTGTAGTTTAAAGAAAGCAAAATTGCATTTATACATTTCATATGGTAAAATAATAACTAAATAATTTTAAACAAAGTTATGAAATAATGTAAAATTTGTTCTAGATCTTAAAGAGGATGTAGCAAAATTGAAACATGTATCTTCATGGACCAGAAGAATTACTCCTGCTAAAGTAGTTCTATGTTTAAAAGCATATGAAGATTCAGCATAGTTCCTATCAGAACATGATAGCCTTGTTCAAGAAAGACAAAGGCAAATTTTTGTTTTGTAAAAGGCCACAACATACTCCAAATGTTGACTCTATCTCAAGAAAAAAGAACACAGTAGGGAATGGAAAAGTAAAATGTTTGATGTGACATCATTGCACAGCTAGGCAAATGTGGACTCCTATTTTATACTGTATATTACAAAAAGCTAAAATTAGGAATTGTCTAAACGACTTTAACATAAAGAAAATATTTTAGGGGTCAAATACACCTCAATTTTCACCCTGCTTCTTCATGTTTCTGCATTGTACTAAGAACTGTCCACCATCAATATTGATCTTTTTAGATTTTACATATGGGAGAGGACATTTAGTATAGTTATGTCTAGTATTTTACTTAAAACAATGCCTTTCCCTTCCATTTTTGTTGTGAATAAAAAATTCCCTACATAAGACCATGACATTCTATTTTCTATAGATTATATATGTATATATATATATAAATATATATAATTGCCTTTTTTGAATACTTACATTTACCCCATATATTACCTATTGTGAAAAATGTGATGATAGAAATGGACATTTTTGATATGTATATCAAAAGCAGGACATTTTTGATACGATGATTTTATGCTATTTTCCTATATACTGTGTGCCACTAGTTTATCTTTGGTTACATCTATCCATGTTGTACATTGTGGTTCATAGACATCACAGTTGGGTAAGATTATCAGTTGCTTTCTTCCCCCGTACTAAAATGTCTAGCCTCACAGAGTATGCTTTCCAGTTAAGTCCTTCTCTAATTCTCTGAGTCCTGTGACCAAAGTTCGTGCTGTCTTCATCAATGGTATCCCATCTTCAAATTCTGGAGGCAACTAAGGGCAGGGCTTGTTTAGGAAATCTCTTGGATTCCCTTGACTTATAGCTCAAAAGAAGTTTTCTTATAACTGATACCGTTTTTTATAGTGAAGTAGTCTACATATCTTGGGATGAAAATTATCATCCGAAGTAGTATAGCTATATTTAGCACACACACAATGTATATAAATAAAATAATATGATTATCTAAGTTTTCCCGAACATCCTTGGTTTTGTTTATTTTGCTTCCCTCTTCTGTGGTCCTCCTTCCATCTTCCCAATTACAGACCCACAAACATTTTCCATTTCTCTTTCATATACCTATCTAGTGTCATTTCCCTCCCAAGAGATCCTCACACCCTTCCTCCATAATCCCTTTTGAATTTCATGATTATGTGGTTGCTTCGGTTAGATTACTCACATCTGAAGATTTGGAGCTAGATACTGATGAATGGGTTAGGAAAGTGTGAGTTTGGACAGTATAATATTATTCAGCTATTAAAAAAATGTGAGATTCACAGGTAAAAGGATGGAGTTGGACAAAAATCTTAGTGAGATAAGTCAGACTCTGAAAGACTAATGTTGCATGTTTTCTTGGATTTGTGTATATTAGATTTGGATACCCAGATGTTTGTGTTCCATTTGTGATACCCATAGAAGTCAGGGAATTACTAGGGGGCCATGGGATTGGGGAATAAAAGAGAGAGGGAAGATTTACCACAGTGGTATAAATGATTAAAGGTGAATAATGGAATAAGGAGGGTTAAAATGAATAGAGGATGGGAGGGAAGGGGACAAGAGGGGATATGTTCAGGGACAGATGACACTAAAAGCTCTCCAAAAACATCATATGGATGTCTACAGTTCTACTAGCTCCTAAAATATACATGCATGCCAGGTGATGGTGGTACAGGTGTTAATCCCAGCACTCAGGAGGCAGAGGCAGACAAATCTCTGAGTTCAAGGCCAGCCTGGTTTACAGAGAGAGTTCCAGGACAAACTGGCACACAGAGAAACACTTTCTCTAAAAACCAAAAAAAATAAAAAATAAAAAATAAAATAAAATACCCATACATATATATGTGAAACACAAATTGGGTTAGCCATTTAGCTTTCCAACAAACATATTTTCTACAGATCCTAATTACTATGATTTATGTAGTTCATGTCAAATTACAGGTAAATAATTTAATTTGTATCATAACTATCTAAAAAATTATATTATTAGATTATTAAACACCAACAATGTTAGTATTTTGGCTTAAGAATTGTATCTTATTACTAATTTTTGATTTTGGTTTTATATATATATATGTATTATAAAATACACTTTTACATAAATTCTTGTCTTTAAAATGAATACTTTATAAAAAATTGGGGTTATTATAAGAAATTGGGGATATTAAAAAGGACTTGAAGAAAATTTTCCTATTTTATATGTCTCAATTATTTCTGTTGGCCAATAATAATTGTGGGTAAAATTGTGTGTGACAACCTTGTAATAATTGCAAAAATTTTAAATGATCATACTTTCTAAAACATAATCTTGCCAGTTTTCAGCAACAAGAATAACATATACATTGTCACTGAAAACTTAAACTGAAATCTACTTTCCCATAAGACTTTATCTTCCATGTCCTGTTTCTTCAGTCTGCACAGAGCTTTCAGATTATTGGCTAATCAATATCTACTACTCACTTCTAGATAAGGTCTTTATTGTCCGAGATGAGAAAACTTAAGTGGAATTAAGTAACTTGAACAAGGTCAGTGTGAATTGGTATTTGAGCAAAGGTTAGCAAATAGATTGGTTATTCCCATAGCTGTTGACTTATACCCATAGTAATTTCAGAGGGTCCATTACAGAGAACTTCCTTTAGTGATGGGTCTACACCATTATCTTGCAATTGTAGAAATGTTTAACATTGCTTGCATCTTCATATATTTTCCCAGCATTGTTTATAGGACAAATTGTGTAGAGGAAAAAAGCTCATTTTACTGGTCCATTCACACACACACACACACACACACACACACACACACACACACGAGTCATGTTTATATAATTTGTTGATTTTTGATTCACATTTTTGCATACCATATATTATTTTAGGTGAAACTTAGAAGTGTTTTTTTTTAATTCTTAAGGTTGAGACCTGTGTAAGGTTATTATAGGAAGGATTTATATTTAAATTATAACTGAGCTTATCCCCTATTGCTGGGGCCATTGTACTGAAGTATCCTATATCCATATGCCAATATAGGATTTTTGATATTTCTTTATGGTATTCACACATTTCATATTTTCACACACAAATTCCTTTCTGTAGTATAAAGTTTTCAAATTACTAGTTTCTCTTATACTCTAGTGAAATATTCTCACAAGTTCTGAATAATCATAATTGTGATAATATTTAAGGGAGTTATCTTCAATAGTCCTCATCTGATACCTGTCAATCTCCTATTATCTTAGAGGATAGTAAGACACATCGAGTCACACACTGGCATAGTCCTAATGTTGGATAAGCTTGCTCATGCTCTATTTTAGTGGTGTTACAGTCTAACCAAGTCAATATTTTCTTTTATGAAACTTCTTTTATTCCACAGACAAAACTTATTACTCTCTCCCTAAACCATTCTAGCATTATTTCCTTATAATTTACACACATGAAAAAAATGTGAATTTCATGGAGCAAGTTAATATTCTTTTTTGTTTTCAGGACATTCAGCTATTTTCCAGTCTTATTTAGCAATCTCAATTATTTTAAAGAGTTTTCATTCATATACTTTTAAAATTTTTATACAATGCATTTTGATCTTATTCTTTTCCATCTCCCAACTCTTTCTCAGGGAATCACTTCTCAGCAAATCCCACTTTGTATTTTACTTTCTCTTAAAAATTTTAAAATAAACAAAACAAAAAGAAAGCAGACACATGCACACAAAATAAAAACAATAGTAAAAAAAACAACAACACGGATTCTATTTAGTGTTGCCAAACTATTCCAGAGCATGTGTCTTGACATGGAGTATGGAGAACACATCTTGTACTGCATGGATAAAAGTTGAATTTCCTTCACACAGAAGCTATCATTTTTACAATAGATTCTTTGTTAAGTGTGCTACTACTTTACATTCAATTCTCCTTTCCTGTTCTGGAATTTTAGTCTAGGTAAAACTTGTACAGGTCTTATGCATTCTGTCATAGTCTATGTGAGTTTATAGGTGCATCAACAATATTCTGTTTGGAAAATGCTACTTTTTTTTTTTTTT